>JBBBDQ010000646.1:90000-215000 GCA_037127315.1 Ascarosepion bandense | reverse complement strand
CATAATAAACGAAATTTTTAGCAGCGGAATAATACCAGACGACCTATGCAAGTCGATATTTATAGCGCTGCCGAAGAAACCTGGTGCAAATGAGTACGAACTACACAGAACTATCAGCTTAATGAGTCACATTACAAAACTGATTGTCAGAATCCTGATGAATAGAGTGAGAAGCAGAATCAGGCCAGAGATAGGGCAGGAACAGTGCGGGTTCGTCAAGGACACTGGAACAAGGAACGCCATATTCATGATTAGGATGCTCTCTGAAAGGGCATTACAAATGAAGAAAGACTTGTACCTATGCTTCATTGATTACGCGAAAGCATTCGACAAAATACAACACAAAGAATTGATGGAAATGCTAGGCAACCTCGACATTTTCGGCAAAGACATAAGAATAATCAAGAATCTCTACTGGCAGCAAACGGCCTGCATACGGACAGGTAACGACCTCAGTAGATACACAAAAATAGAAAAAGGCATAAGACAAGGATGTGTCTTTTCACCGGATTTGTTCAACCTATACAGCGAGAATATTTTGAGGACCCTAGATGACACACCAGGATTTGTTATTGGAGGCCACAACCTGAACAACATAAGATACGCGGACGATACAGTACTGATTGTGGACACGGAAATGAAACTGCAAGATCTCATACAGAAAGTAGCAGTGGAGAGTGACAAGAAGGGACTACAAATAAACTTTAAGAAAACTGAGTGCATGGTCATCAGCAAAAGATACAACCCAAAATGCCAAATACAGGTGGGGGATAACAGAATCAAACAAGTCCAAGAATTTAAGTACCTAGGAAGTGTTCTAACAGGAGATGGAAAGTGCGACACGGAGATCCGAAGGCGAATTGGCATGGCAAAGGACGCGTTCCAGAAGATGAGCAAAATACTAACACACAGGAAGATCTCAATAGAAACGAAGAAAAGAGTGCTAGACTGCTACGTGATGTCAGTTCTTCAATACGGCTGTGAATGCTGGACAATATCATCGAAAATGAGGACAAAACTGGAAGCGGCCGAAATGTGGTTCTACAGAAGGATGCTACGGATATCGTGGACTGAGCATACAAGCAACGACGAAGTGTTAGAAAGAATGTCAACAAAAAGGAAATTGATGCTGAGCATCAGGAAGAGACAACTGAAGTTCCTGGGACATGCAATGAGGAAGGAGAGCCTGGAGAACCTGATACTGACTGGACAGATAGAATGAAGGAGAGACAGAGGAAGGCAGCGGATAACATATTTGCAGGGTCTGATCAGGTGGATGATGGAACGGGGGTTGCCAGGAGCAACAGGAGCAAACATACTAAGAGCCACAAGGGATAGGGAGATGTGGAGATCCATGATCGCCTACGTCCTGAAGGGACAGGGCACATAGAAGAAGACCCACCATAAAAAAGAGCTCACACAATCGCGATTGGCTGTTGGTCAACTTCCAATCAAATGCATGACAGAGGGGTATAGGTTGCCTATATAAGTCAGTGTCTGCAGACTGTTTATTTCAAAATGGGGGTGCATCAGAGATTGATTAGCTCTGATGGGGTCGACTTGGTGAGGGAAGTATGATATTTGAAAGACCTGAAACTGCCTAATGACCTAATTCAGAACATCACTGACAACACCCTCCAGTGTGGCTAAAAAAGCATATTTCCAAATATTTCCATTTTTTTTTTATTTAAATTTATTTGTTTTAAACATTGTTTTTAATGAATACTCATAATTGTAGTTTTTCTATAATTAACCAGTACATTTTAATTATTCACTGGCCTAGATGTTTGAGAAATTTTGTTTGAAAAAATTTCTATCTTCTGGCATGATTCAAAACTGAATATACTCGGAGATGGGGATGCACCTCAGTATGGTGTAATGTTTAGCAAGCTTGTTACAACTGAGTAGTGAGTTTGATCTTCTCAGGGTACCCCATGCTTTTGGCCTTGTGTGACATCTAAGTGGCACTTAGAAAATCAACGCCATATACCAGGGAGATGCACACAACTACAGAAGATATCATGGTAAACAAAATAATGTTCAAAACAGATAAGTTAATATAAATATATCGGTTAATACCAATTTCATAAATTTTGTTATATATAAAGTTATTTTCATCACTTTGCTGTTCCTTTTGATGACAATCTTTCATTTCATCTTCTTGCAATTGATAATTTCCAAGAATAGCAGAATATAAATGTTTTTCTTGAGAAAAGAAATGAATCCAACAGTCTTTGAGATTTGCAGATGAGGAAATAATAGAATGGTCTTTTAGATTCCCTATTGATTATTTCTTTCTCATACTTATTATTACAGGTATATTGCTTAGTCTGTAATTTATACTGATTTTATAACCATTATATTACACCGTTTTGCTAGCATTTACATAGCAGGTTATGATTAACAAGTCTTTTCAACCTTGTTGCAATTAGTGTCAGTCAAATATTCTCTCTTTATCTTGTTGGTATTCTCTGTAAATATTTATGCTAAGTAATTATTGCGGATTTTATATGTAACTTTACTGATAGCTAAATAAAAGTAATTACTTTTGATTTTGGTTTAAAAGCACTTCTCTTAGATGAGTTTTGCAATTGTTTTGAATAAATTAAAAATAGATAAGATGGAAAAAATGAATGAAATATTATTCAAAAGTTTATTCACTGTTAGGAGAATCGTTTCTTAATTTTTTCAAAAAGTTTTCAAAAGATAATATTGATTTTTGATTCCTGAAAAACAAATTCCCTCAGCAATAGCTGCCATATTGTTATTTTCTTAATCAATATTAGCATGAGTTTAATTTATTGGCTTTGACTAACATTGGTTACACTCATGAAGTTTATTTAAGCATAAATTCTATTTCATTCTCTTTATGCTAAGAGCATGAATTCATTTTCCTCCGGCTATGGGTTAAATAGGAAAAAAAAAACTGGAAAAAGCATGAATTCGCCTCCCACTAGCTATGGATTAAATAGCAAGGTCAGAATGGAAAAGGCATGAATCTATTTTCCTCTACCTCTGGGTTAAATGAAAAGAACAGACTAAAAAAAATCATGAATCTATTTTCCACCAGGTATGGGTTAAATAGCTAGGCAAACTGAAAAAAACATGAATTCTTCTCTCAGCAACTATGGGTTAAATAGTAAGGACACTGGAAAAGGCAAGAATCCATTTTCTACCAGCTATAGGTTATATAGCAAGGCAGACTGAGCTGTCTTATCTTGAAGCAACAACTAGTCTGGAGGAAGGAAAACTGACTTCAAAACCACCATGATGAGGAATAGGCTATCTTGCCCTAGATACATCACTGTAGTTTCCGCCACAGTATATGTGATACGTCTACAGCCCCAATAATTATAATATTTATAATTCTTATAAAATCCATAATTTCTGGGAAGCAATTTAAACTTGAAGATTAAGTCAGAAATAGATTTGTTAAATAGCTTTCAACTTTAAACAAAATTCTAAAATGTTTAATCAAGTAATACTGTCAATTTTTTTTTTCTTTTTTTAATTTTGAATATGCTTTCCTAATCTGAATTTGGAAGTTGACACAGATTGCCAATTGATTCATACAGACAACACCTGAGAATGATCAAGAATATTCTTTGCTCTAACCTCAATCAGTCTCTATATAAAAGAATAGCGACAACTCAACTGCAGTATAGTTGTTGGAAATAAAGCTGAGGGGGTGGGGGCAAGTAGAAAATTCCAATCTGCAGTCAGTGGAAAAATCAATTTCCATCATCACCTACATATGGCACTGCTAAATTCTCATATCAAATAATCACTTAACTTAAACATTTCTGAATTTAATAACAACCATTTAAACAGTGAAATGTTTCATCTTTTTTGCTTCTCAAAGAATAAAATTATTAAAAATAAATATAAACTTTTTAATTTTATAATTCAATATCTTTAGTACAATAGAATTTGCTGAGGCTTATTTAATAAAGTCTGTGTCCTTTAATTATCTGCAGCCAGTTCACTTTTAGGCTTTTTGTATCCGAATAACTAAGACGTGCCTGGTAAAACAAATGAACTAAGCAGAACACCTTAAATAATGAACTCAAAGTGAGTTTTGGGACAGCATTCCGAGAGTCCCACCCAAACATAACTTTGTCGAACTCTCTGCCTACTGGCAGAGAGGGACTCAGATGAGGCTATGCTGAAGGTCAGTGTTTCATTTGGGGTAAAGCAAACAAGAGCCAGACTATGCCTATGCATGGTCTATGGGGAATTTTTGCCCAAGTGTATGTGTTCAGAATTTCCATGTAAAATTCTAAAATTCGGCATTGTGCCTCATTCCACTTTTGTGGAGAGATATCAGATAAATATCCAGAGTTCAGACAGTTCTGATAGTGTTCATTAGAGTACTGTTGGACTTAGTTAAGACATAATATTATGACTGTTAGTAACGAGTGATAACTATAGCAGTGAGGAATCTAAACTTTAAGGAGTAGGAAAAAATACCATTTTGCTTCAGTGCACATAACCGTGATGATAGGAAATAATTTTTTCTTTGTAATTTTTTGCTTAATTGTGTGTAAAGAAAAATCCTGATACTTTCAAATATGGAAGAATTATTAGCCCAAGTGGTAATGTAGTGGGGGGGGGGGGGGTCAATCATATTTGGTACAAGGCCAATTCACAAACACTCACCACAACTTAAGGTTATTTGTAATTATCAGAAGGTTGAAGGCTGGAAGAATAAAATTATTTCGTTTGTATGTTAAAGTAGAATTTTATTAACAGAACAGAATAACATCAATTTGTAGGAGTCAAATATTCAAAGAGAAAATGTAGTACGTAGTTAAGTGAATCCAGAGTTGTAGTTGTAGGTAGCAGAATGTGTTTATGCAGAATTAACAGGGTACAAATAAAGCCTGTGTTCCTTTTACTTTTTTTTTTTTTTGGCCACTGAGAAAGTGAAAAAGAAGGTAAAGTAATAAATAAAGGAAAATGGTACCAATTGACATTAGTATTTAGGAGTCAGTTGAAATATCTTGTTGTTGTCGTCATCTTCTTTGTTGACTGTGAGAATGGTAAGGATGGAGAAAAAGAGGTAAAGCAATAAAGGCTAATTGTACTTATTGAATGTTAGTTTTTAAGAGTCAGTTGAAGTATCATGTTGTTGTTGTCTTTGTTGATGGTGAGAAAGAAGAAGAGGTAAAGGAAAATAGGACACGAGAAGGAGAATGTATGTTTGTTGGGATGTTATATTTGGGTCAGTGGTTTGAAGTTTCTGTCGTCACCTATTGGCAGTGTCTTAATCTCGCTTCCATCTGTGTGATTCAACTTTCTTTCTTTTTATAGCTAAAGACTTTTTCACATTGAATTGTTAATTTCTCTCTCAGTTTTGTAAATTGCTTCCTTTCATTGGTTTAAAAATTAATCTAACATCGGATTGCAAAATTTGGCTTTGTCTTTTTCTTTCGGTACTGGGTCAATCCTTTTTCCTCTTCCTCAAAATTTAGATTTCACACAGGATTTTTAAATTTGTAAAAAGTGAAGAGAATAGTTACTTTTAATTCTGTATTCACCACGAATCTATCTAACAACCTTGTGCAAAATGCTGACAGAACAGAGATTAGGAGAGATAGAATAAGACAAAACTAAGTGCTACAAAGGACAGGAAATTGTAGAGAGCCTTGATCACCAACCTTCTGAAGGGACACAGCACATAAAAGAATGATTTTGTGATACTTGTTCCTCCATCCATTTATCAAACCCAGTCTTAGAATCCTGTCTTTCCACAATTTCCAGTCTGTTGTTGTTCTAAGTAAGCCTTGTTCTTTTACGACTTATTTTTACCTTTGTGGTATTTCTTTCTCCATTTATTTACTTAAACATGTCAAGTAGGTTTTACTTGACACATTCATTTATCCATTTTGCTGCCAATATGCTCAATGTATATAAAATTCTCATAAACTTTCTTTATAATACTTTTATTCTTGCAACCTTCAACCTTCTGATGATTCTGATAAACATAAGTTGTAGGGATTGTTGGCTATGTTTGTGAATTGGCCTTGTACCAGACATGACTTACTGTCTGTACTTCAGGTTATTCCCTGTTTTTCTGTCCCTTTTACTTTCAGTATGTTTTGTGAGTGTCAAATTTTCCAAGCCTGTTTTCCTCATTATGTGCGCTAGAAATTTCAACTGTCTCTTTCAAATGTTAAGTATAAATGTCCTAAAGGAGCAAAAATTTACTTGAAGCAATAAAAAATAGGTAGCTGGGGAGAGCCATAATTGCCCACATGCTGAACAGATATGGTGCAGAGAGAGAGAGAGATGGAAACATTATTAATTTCTGTTACTTGAAACTGTCGAATTTATGGCTTTGTCTTCACCAGTTTTGTCTTGTAAATTATATATGCTAATGTATCCTTGACAGTTTGTTTTGCTTATAAATAATAGGTGGCCAAGATACCAAAAGCTGATATTGACAACTCATTGGTGTTTTGTGTTACAGCAATGATGTAATGCTGCACTGTTGTCGTATCCAGTGTAGTCTTGTCATAAATGTCTTTTCTTTACTCACTATAGCCCATTACATACTGTTTGTTATTATTTTCAACTTTATGTAATGCATTTCTATAAAATTGTAATTACTATGATATTACATACTTTATACTATATTAATGAGTTGTTCTGTATTTCTAATAAACTTTTATTAAAATAAAATCTATATAGATAAAACAATTTAATGTGATTTTATTGGAAAAGATATATAATTGATTAAAAGTGTTAAATGTGAGTCAAGAAGTAATGCAATTTGTTTTATTATATAAGAAATAAAGAAAAAAATCAAACATATTGTACCTCACAATATAGCTATACATCATAGGTTCACATTTCTACTTCTCAACTGAATCACCATGTTGGTTCCAATCTTCATGAGAATGTTGATTTTTTTTCTAATCACAGCTTAGATGTGGCACAAGGACGAAAGTATGAGGTACTGAGTGAGGATTGAACTCACTACTCAGTTGTAATAGGTTCTAATAAGACAAGCTTGTTAACCATTACACCGCATCAAGATGCCCAAATCTTGGTGGGAATGACTGCAAAACACTTTCTCCTTCCCAATTTACAGGCAAAAACACAAATGCATGCTGGGATTTGTTCTTAGCCAATAAAACAGGCCGGTTATCGGTTTCATATGAGTCAATTTCAATCTGTCTTGTCTTGAAGTCAAAGTGCTATGCTTACTTATCCAAATTTGCTTTTGTGTGTTGACCCCAATTCTTAGTTTGTGAACTTTTTTGCCATGTTACTGTTGCCTTGCCTTGTCCTTATTGCTGTTAATCTGTGTTGCATATATTTTGTTTGCTTTATATTATTTTTATCTCTTTTATTGCAAATATTATCAATTCTGTTTATTGGGCAGTTCTGCTATTTATTTCCATTTAACCATAGCCACTCACTCTACACACCACCTCTTTCAATGGCAGTGTTCCATTTATGAATGAGAGCATGTACCCCAGCTTCATAAAACTCAGCCAGCTCCTTATGTAGCCTATTTCTCACAGCAGTTTTCACTTCTTCATCATCACCAAAACATTCACCCTTCTGTTCTGCATTCAATGGACCATTATTTTTGTATATGTTTTTCAATCTTTTGTGAATGTTTGCAGGAGTTTCTCCTTTGAGAACAAAGAACTCGATTACTGCTCTTTGCTTCTGACAAACTTCAATCAGGACAGCCATTTTCATATTAGTTCATTTTTTCATGTACCTGAAAAAGAAATTAGATAATTAAACATCAAGAGTGTATGTATCATTACATCTATACCAAATTTAGAATAATTTAATTAAGAAATGTTCCTCCTATGGTACAAATTGCATTAATTTTTGACTCACCGTGGTATATTCACAATAAAAGCTTTCAGGTGCTTACATGTAGATATGTTTCTATAATACAATATTTAAACTTTAAAGCAAAAATGATTTAGATCTTATTATAAAGAGGCATCAAAAAGTTGTCAACTTCACCAAGAATTCATTCCTCACAAAAATCAATTAAACAAGATTTTGGAAGTAGGTCAGGCTGAAAAGTCTTTTATATTAAGACAATAGACAGAAAAGTAAACAAGTCAACTCTAAGACAGATTTTCAAGTGTTGATTTTCAAGATAGGCAAACCTTTCCCACTTGGAAAGTGACTTCAATACTCTCTTCTACCTCTGTATCACTGAGTATCTGAGTCCAGCAAATAGTTAAATGTATTATGTTCACTTTCATAAAGATAGCCTTGGGAGTGGTATAAATCTCCTTCTATAGATTAAATAGCAGGGCTGACTAGGACCTCTTGCTTTGATGTGCTAGCAAGAAGGAAAACTCTGAACTCAAAACCAGTCTGAAGAGGAATGGGCTCTGTCAGGTGATTTTGCCCTAAGCACACCACCCCTAAGAATCTTGGACTCAGAACATGACATGAGAAATATAATTGCTCTTCTATAACTACTACTTAACATTATGTGGTATGTATGCTTTAAAGCCATTTTCTGTCATAAACATCTCCTTATGAAGTAATTATTCATTGAATTAGTTTTACTATATATATAGTCATCTGCAGACAGAGCTATTTCACTGTATCACAGCTCATCAGCACGGTTAGACATCTGATTGCCTCTAGCCAGGAATTGAAACCAACTGAATTGACATCAGTTGGCGATTCTACCTCTGAAGGACCTTGAATAAGTTCTCACTGTTTTCCAACAGATGGTGGTCCCAAAACTGCATGAGTATAATTTCAGATAGTAATGCCTTTATAAGAAAGTACTATAAGCAAGCTTGAAATTCAGTTTGTCATTTTGTCAAAGTGTAAACAACTTTGTTTTTCATAGCATTAACCCAAGAACACTAACCATGGGTATACAGTACCCAGTGCAAATGACGCCATTTTAATTACAATTTAATTAAATTTTCGGTATCTGATTTTCCTACGTAAATATTGTTTTTCAGTTTCTATTAATGTTAACTCAAAGTACAAAGTTTGAAATGCCTGCATGTAAGATATTTCAAATAAAGATTTATATTTAATATTTTTTTGATATTTTCAAAGTCAGATATGATATACCCATATTGGTGTAACTTTAATTGATAGTTAGTGTTCTAGGGGTAAACATGTTGAATTTCATGCTGAAGAAATTGTATTTGCAGGGAATTTTACTGCACTAATTTTTTTAAAAGAAATTTGCAGCTGAAGCACACAATTCTTGTTGAAACTTATGGCAAGCATTCTCTGTTGGAAATAACATGTAGAGAGTTGTTTAGATACTTCAAAAATAATTATTTTGATGTTGAAGATAACAAATACTCTGGTGCATCAGAAAAGTTTTAAGAGGAAGAACTGGAGTCATTACTTCATGAAGACTCATGTCAGGCACAAGCTGAACTTGCAGAATCATTAGGAGTTGATCACAAAAGTTTTCAAACATTTGAAAGCATTAAG
Organism: Ascarosepion bandense; assembly: GCA_037127315.1. Lineage (NCBI taxonomy): Eukaryota > Metazoa > Mollusca > Cephalopoda > Sepiida > Sepiidae > Ascarosepion > Ascarosepion bandense. The sequence goes on along the minus strand of JBBBDQ010000646.1, from coordinate 205,544 downwards.
AATAATCCAAAAACAATGACATTTTGTGTCATACAAGTTAAACCCAAGAGACAGCTGCTTCAATGACAGAAAAGAGTTTTTTGCATCATATCACATGAGTAGCAATGAAAAATGGACACACTATGATAACTCTAAGCATAGAATATCATGGAGTAAGCCCAGTCATGCAAATGCATAGCAGAAGCTTTGAACCATCAAACTTCAGGTCATTCTAAGTAACTTGTGAATCTTCAATGACATACTTTTGGGTTGTAAAAGAAATCAGATTTCCTTTATCTGTATTTGAAGAGACATGTTTCATTGTGAGATTTTAAATCAACTGTGCAAGTAAAGCAATAAACTTTAATCACCCAATTCAGTTTTTTTTTTCAGAATGACCTGAAGTTTGATGGTTCAAAGCTTCTGCTATGCATTTGGTGGGATCAGTATTATGAGATGCTCAAACCAACTGAAACTATCACGGGAGATCGCTATTGACTACAATGGATATGTTTAGGCCAAACATTAAGGAAAAATGGCTGCTATAGAAGCAGTGATTTTGCAACATGACAATGCCAGGCCACATGTTGCAAAATGAGTGAAAACCTACTTGGAATTGCTTAAATGGGAAGTCCTAACCCACCCGCCATATTCACCAGACATTGCCATGTTCAATTATCACTTGTTCCAACTGATGGCATTTGGCCTGGCTGTGCAGCATTTTCATTCTTATGAAGATACCAAAAAATGGGTCAACTTGTGATTAGCCTCAAAAGATATTTTTCTGCCGTGGAATTCAAATCCTTGCTAGAAAGATGGGAAAAAGTAGTGGCTAGCAATGCATGATAATTTCAGTGACATGTTTCTTACTAATTTCTGTAAATAAAACATGACTCATGAAAAATCAGCAAGAACTTATTCAAGGTCTTTATATATATATATATATATATATAGCCTTTGAGATTTCACTTGCCTGATCGACTCAGTCTATTAAAAACTTAATTGGGTGATTAAAGTTTATTGCTTTACTTGCACAGTCGATTTAAAATCTCACAGTGAAACATGTCTCTTCAAATACAGATAAAGGAAATCTGATTTCTTTTACAACCCAAAAGTATGTCATTGAAGATTCACAAGTTACTTAGAATGACCTACAATGACATTATTGCACTCTTTGGTCTTGCTTTTATCGTCCTGGTCAGTGTAAACATTCATTTAATTAACACTTCCAGAATGTAGCCAAAATGTCTCTGTCGCCCAGATTAAATATGCTCACAGATTTTTAGAAACTCATTCAGAAAAATATTATCCTTGACTCAATATCAAACATAGAAACAAACATTTGAAAGAAAAAAAAATATGCATACTTCTCTCAACCACACACACCAAAAAACAAATTATACAAGTAATTTTTTTAAAGAAAATTGTTGAGAAAATCAGATTTGCTATTGTTTTATCATCTATGAGATGGGGGTTGTTGTCAAACAGAAGAAAGAAACTACAAATTTAGGTACCTCTACTCAATTTCCAAAAGAAAAAAATAGCATATAATGATGTTAAAAGGGCTCCAGCTTAATAAAAGCAAAGTCTTATCATCAAAATGTTTGTTATTATTAAGAGGAAAGATCAAATTTTGTTTTGTTTTGTTTTGTTTTTTTTAATTTTTAAATCCTTTCTAACATGTTCAAAATTTTCATTAAAACTTCATTTTTGTTTTTCCGATAGTGAGTCACACTATGTTTACATAAGGGGACGATTAAGAAAATGGAGTCAGTTGAGTAAAATGATTTTGGGGCGAGTAAATTTTTCCCCACTCTCGATTGCCGGTTGAGTGATTTCTTTTTCAAATCTGAAAGGCTATATATATATATATATATAATACACACACACACACACACAAAAACACATAGGGTATAATAGATGAATTGTTGTCTAAATTATGCAAAAATGAAAAAAAAAACACTGATATCTCATTTTAAAAGATATATTTTTCAAAATTACACAAAAATATCTTGAAATGCTGAAGTGTGAATTTATTTAATAAAATCAGAAATTTTTACAACTTTTCTGGTGAATGCTGCCATAATCCTTGCCTTCAGTTCATCTTTGGGAGTACAAGGAGTTTTTTGGTCTCTTGCTCAACCATGCCCCAAACATAATAAAGTGGGTTGAAGTCTGGTAGGTTAGGTGACCAGATGTAAAGGGTAATGTGGTCTTAGAAATTTTCTGGCAACCATGACTGTGTTCTTCCTGCTTGTATGAAATGGTGCAGAGTCCTGTTTCCAGACACTGGATCTTCCAGCAGCCAAAAACACATTATGAATAAATAAAAAGAGGAGAAAATTTATGAAGTTTAAATTTATTAGAGTGATGTGTTGTCACTGTAATAAATTTATTATGGTCATGCATCATCACTGTAATAAATTTCAACTTTATTAATTATCTCCTTCTCTCATTTATGCATAATGTTTTGTCTCTTACATAGATTAGAATTTAAACTTGGTGACTCCAAAGCTTTTTTTTTCTCCCTACTACCCCTGATCCAATGGACAAATCCTCTGCTTTCCACTACCAAAAGAAGATTACTACTATAATTTCTCCTCTGCTTGACTCTGTCCTAACCAACATTCTTCACTCCTTCTTTTACTAACCCTTGCTTCTGGTAAAAGAATCTTTATCCATTCTGTGGTTGACAATACATGTCTCGAACTGACATGTTCAAAAAGCTATCCCCACTAAATGTGATCTGAATTTACAGATAAATATATATATAGATAGATAGACAGAAAATCTAAGCAAGAGCCAACAACCAACCACGGTTTCACCTAGCGGTTCGTCAGGGAAATTGGCTCTTTCAGACAATTTCCCTGACGAGCTGTTAGGCGAAACTGTGGTTGGTTGTTGGCTCTTGCTTAGATTTTCTGTCTTTGTTTACTCTACTTTTGGTATTGAGTGCTTTAGTGTTAGGGTTTTTGTCTTAGGGTTTTTTTCTTTCTTACGAGTGCTTGACTTTTTGTTCATGTACTTTGTTTGTTTCTTTTTTTGCTTTCCCTTATTTTCCCTCCGAGTTTGTTCTCGGTGGGTTATACAAGATGACTTAAATTATAGCTTGATTAATACTAGTTTTGGTAGAGTTAATTCTTTTACTATTGGTATTGTTGTTGCTATAATTAATATTATTATTTATATATATATATATATATATATAGTTTTGCAGAGAACTAGGGACATTTTTGTAGTGGAAAAATACCAGACTGCACAAGTTGGTACACATACCACTGATGTCAATAAAAGAAATGTTAAAGGAGTTAAATGTTAGGCTGCTTTAGTATTGTATGTGTAGTTGTGAATACATATATGCATACAAATGTTTTAAAGCCATAAATATGTGTATAAATATAATATATAAATACACTATTCACTATCTAACAATTTATACAGTAAACATATCAAAGAACAATTGCTTAGAAATAAATTAGATGGCACACTGTCTTATTTGCAGGCAGGTGGAATGTTAATTTTCATTCTTTGAAAAAACTTCTGACCAATTTATCTTCACTCTTTGATACCATCTGTAAACTATTTGAACATATTAAAAGATCAATTGTGAGACTCACTAAATTATGTGGAAGGTATGGTGTCTGGAAAAGGAAATAGAGAAAAACCAAAACAGTGATAGGGGGATAACATAATTCCTTGGTCACAGTTATAAGCCGAAGACTTTAAATGAACTTGCTTAAGGTTATAAAAATAGGAAATAAGCTGTAACTATTAATTTCCCAAAAAGTGACATTTTTATAGCTTTTTTTTTTTTTTTTTTTTAATCATTTCACCCCAAATAAGGCAGTAGTGCCACTGGTGAACAGGTTGCATAAGAAGAGAGTGAAGAGAAAGAGTAACGGGTTACAGGGAGTGTCAGAGAATGGCTAAAACAAAGAATGGGAACACTGGTGTGAAGAGAGTTACATGATAGTAGACAGAAAAGGGAGAACAAGATAGAGAGGGTGTCAGGGAAAGGATGGACGTCAAGGAGATGAGAGATGTAATTAAACTCTTGGAGAGTGTAGCTATCAGGGAAGAAAGTATACAGAAGGGAGTTCCACAGTGGGGTGTGCAAGAAAAGAAGCTGACAGAGTAGAAGTAGCAACACATTTGATTGTTTTGACTGTAAAAGGGCAGGACCTAGTTCCAGTCTAGTAGCTCAAGTAAATTTGTGTAGAAGGGGCACCAGGAAGCTAAGATCATCAGAGCAGAAGCCACAAAAATATTTGTAGAAGAGACAGAAGGAAGCCACATCTATATATGTGCAAGATGGATTCAGTCAAGAAAAACTTCCTGGCATGACACAGTGACCTGACTTTCCTAGCAGTAGATTTAGCTAGTGATTCAATTTAATCGTTCCACTTGAGTTTATCTGAGAAAATGAGACCTAGGAGGCACAATGTATTGCTTTCTGGGAATATTAGCATGATCCATGCTGATGTGGGGGAGGATAGGAGAGATTGCTTATGGTGGTTAAAGGATACCAGCTTCTTTTTATGAGCTATTTTTTACCCTAGTCCACCACAGATTGAAGGTCTTTTTCAAGATCAACAGTCATTGTCAGCAGATTTTTTTTTATTGTGGCAGGAGTAAATGGTGGTGTCATCAGCATAGATGCCTACTTGAGATCTGATCAGATCAGGAAGATCATTGATGAAAACCAGAAAAGGCGTAGGACCTGGGATAGACTCTTGAGGAACACCTGTATTTGTATGATAAGATCTGGAAGCATGTCTGTTCAATATGACCTTCATTACGCAATTTGATAGGAACAATTGGATTAAATCAAACAAGTGTCTAGTTATACTATAGTCCCGTATTGTGCTGAAAGCCAGCATGCCAGACTCTGTTAAATGCTTTGGCGATATCCAGAGCAACAGCTCAAGGTTCACTCTTCTTATCAAGAGCCTGGTATATGTAATTGGTGATGGTCATTAGCATATCAGCAGTAGACCTGGCAAAGCAGAAGTTGTACAGTTTGTTGGAGAATAAACTATGAAATGTCGAACCACTTCAGCATTGATAATAGCCCTGAACACTTTACCAAAAATTAGTAGGAGGCAGATAGGGCACAATATTTAGTGGGATTTGAGGATTCTCCATAGTTCTTAAATACAGGAACGACAGAGGAAGACTTCCAGCATGCAGGAAAGCAAGGTGCAGAGAGGCAGTAGTTGTAAAGTTTAAAGAGGACATAGGAGAGTTCTGGAGCACCATTTTTCAAGACAATGACTGGGATTCTGTCACTGCCACTTGCCTTATGGGGACCAAGCTTTAAAATTATATAAGAGACCAGTGATGGGGTTATGTATGTGCCTCTCAGTTGAGCCTTAGTTCCAAGTGGGAAGTGAGGTGTGGATACTCTAGATGATTCAAATGTGGGGTTGAAGAAGAATCTGCAAGCAAAGCAGTCAACCTTGTCTGCTGTGGCTGTGAGAACCTCAGATTTATAGGAGGGATGGAAGATTTTCAGTTGTTTTACACACTTTGCAGAGCTGCCAGCAGTCTTTGGAGCTGAACTTACGAGCTGCTATACACGGCTTCATTCTATTAGCAAACAACAGCTTAGTTTAATTCAGGATCCTCTTGCACTCATTACGAGCAGAGGCAAGAAAATGCCTATTATAGTCAGATGTGTGGCTTCAATAAAACCAGAAGAAGTGATTCCTGTGAGCAGTGGCAACCGAGCAAGCAGGAGAAAACCAGGAGAATGAATAAGGTTTAAACCAGAACTTCTTGGTTGGGATAAAAGCACCTTTGCCAGCTTTCACCCAGGAAGAGACCTCAGCGACACCGTCTTCAATGGAGAGACTAAACATTTTCTTATGAGACGTTACACAGAAAATTGTGGAATGACTCTTAGTCTGCTTTTTGGTAGCAGTAAGAAATTCTACTAGTAAGAGGTTCTGGGGGAAGGACAAGTGGAGAGAGATATTAACAAACTGCAGCATGATCAAAGTTACCAAGACTGCAAAGCTGCATACCATGGCAGGAGTCAGAGATAGAAGTGAAGCAAAGATCTAGTGAAGAAATTTGTCCTTCAGGGATATTGAGGAAGTGTGTGGGGAAATCCACCACTTGCATGAGAGATTGAGTGATTTCAAAGTTCAGGGTATGGATGCCAGCAAAATCAGTAGGAGTTTTTCAGCTACTTGGCATGGTGGGCCTTAATGTCACTGAACCCAAATATATTAGCTAACAGGTAAAAGGAATAGTCCTTATCTATATTATCAGAAATACTGTCTAGCAAGGAACATTCAGGAGAGGATGGGGAGCAGTAGAGAGAGATGGAGATAAATATATGAATGATCAGGTGATTCAAGAGAAATCACCCTAACCAGAGGATGATGTTTACTGACATAAACCTCTAGGCCATGCATGTGGATGATGGAGTCCTTCCTAAAGAGGGGGAGGTAACCTTTAATCAAGAAATCAGAGGAGAGGATTGTGGGATTTCAATCCTGGCTAGAAGCAATCGGATGTCTAACTGTACTGATGAGCTGTGATACAGCAAAACAGATGACACATATAGTTCTTCAAAAACATAATTGTCATTTTGTTTTCATTCACTATCTTCACTATAACACCCAAGGAGGGTTGACAGCAACATCTTTATTGAATTTTGGATAAGGATTTAAATAGCTAGAATACCTGTTCAAAATCAAAGCATCAAAAATGTCTTGTTAATTGATATTAGCATGACACATCAATCTTGTGATGGGCAAAGGAATTGTCATAGTTTCTTCATTGTGAGAAAATCATTTAAAGCTTTAAAGAGTGTTGTTAAAATATGTTTTTAATGTTGCAAGTTGTATATTATTTTATCCTGGAACATGTGCTCATCCAGTGCATAAGTGCAGCACTCTCTTCTAGTTATCACATTACACATACTCTCCCTCTCAACCTGTAGAAACAATTTTCTTCAACAGGCTTGGGTTAGCACTTTATTTTATTTGAATAAGAAATTCAGTTTCATTTACCAAGCCCCATTTTGTATTTTATTTTTGCAGCAATTAACTGTTTGCCTACAGTTATATATATATAGTCTCCAAGGAATAAGTTTGATATCTCCAAGATTAATTTTTTTAGAAAGTGGAAATTTTTTAAAAATCCTTCTTTCAAACTTATTCTTTCCTTTCTCTCTCTCTCTCTCTCTCTCTTTTATCTGCTTCTTTTTTTTCTGTTATTATCTTCTTGTTTCCACTTTTGTGTGTGTATGTTGCTATTTTTTCTCTTCTTTTCTATTGTCCTTTTCTTCTCTCCTGTCATGTTCCTTCTTTCTTTGCTTGTTCTTGTTTCTCATTTTTTCTCTTTTAATTTTTCTCTTTTTCTTCTTTACCGTTTTCAGTATTCATTTTCTTTTATTTCCCAAAAGACTCACTGAACTCAGATTTTAGATAATCAGGCATATGGGAACAAATAATTTTCCCAAAGTAGCCATGTTCTTCACATAAAATTCCCTCATCTCAGTCAGGAAAAAGAATGTCATTGATTTTAATTCCCACTCCAACCAGCACTGCTTGCCTTTCTGGCTGATGTACACTATTTTACATAAATTATATTCTCCTTTTAAAGTACCATGTTTCTTTGGAATGTTGGTGATCATGGCTCTCCACGCCTACCATTTTCTTGTAATATGTATAAATATATGCCATGGTACTCACATCTTAAGCCTTGTATAAGGAGTGTTGCAGAGCTGAGGTAAGAAAAGTGAGTGAAAACAGCAAAGACAATGAGATGAAGGTGGTAAGAAAGCGAGTATCTGAGAACAGATACTACATTTTGATTCTAGAAGCCAATCATGGTGAAAGTGACACTGATAATAATGGTTTAAGTTGTTAGCAACATCTCCTGCCTGATGATTTTTACATGCAAGGTCAAGATTGCCCTCTTGTTAAAAATCATATTTTTTTAAATTACTGCTTAGTTAAATTTGAGGAAATGGGTCAAACTGATAACTTGTCAGCACCTCCTGTAGATTCCAGTAAAATATTCTACCAGTGAGCAGTCACATAAGCCCATTAATATGACCACATATTTTTTTATCTAATCATGTTAAATGAATATTTTTGTTTATAACATCATGAAAGGTTTATTCTGCAAACATGAAAGAAGCTGACTCATTTTACTGGTTTGTTTTATTTTATTAGAAAATTTGATTGATACTTTATTACACTATTAAAAGTGTTTGACTTTTATTTATTTTTTCTATTTATAAGCAGTTTGATTGGTTATTTCTCTTCTTACATCATCAAGGGATTTTATTGGTTGATTTTTGTCAATATGATGACATCATTGAAATATTCGTGTTTCTGTCATTTTGTCATAATGATCACAGTATTGACTGTTTTTTTTTAACATGACTGCGTATTTATCACTGTTTTTAACAATATTAAAAATATATGCATGTTGGGGAGGGTGTTACTGTTCTTTACAAAAGCATTAGTTGTCAGAATAGTAACTAAAATATATTAACATTTAAAAAATTATGTACATGTGAGAATCCTCGTATTAGAAAAAGCCTTGTGCTGCATTCAAAACAAAACTTTTTTTGTTCAATATTCTTGCTGAGAGATTTTGTCATTATTTAATTTTTTGTCTCTAATTAAAAAGGGATAGTTTTATTATCCTCATAATCATCTCGTAATGATTATTATTCATGATTTATAATAATAATTATTATTTATTATCATCATCACTGTAATGATTATAAATGATTTCAAAATATATTTAAGCTTACTCTGTATTTGTAAAAAGTAAACAGATGAGAAAAGAAGGCTTGAAGAATTTGATACTCACTGGATATATTGAAAGCAAGAGGAACAGAGGAAAACTGTAACTTATCTAACAAGCTTATGTAAATGGATGACGGATCAGAGAGTAGGAAAGTTATTGAAAAGACAAATTTTAGTAATAGTTACATAAGTCTACTTGACTTATGTAACTATTACTAAAATTTGTTGGTACATTAAAGACTACACAATTCTGGTAGAAATTCCTGGTTCATTATTAGTAAGTAACAATGACTGATAATATGACACTTCAGAAATTACAATTAATAATCCATGCTTTATTATTTAATAATAATATTTATTAATATTAAATATTCTAATAAATATTTATATTGTTCAGACAGTTGTCCTCCTTGTTGTCATATTTACATTTCAGTTGTTGGCTTATCTAGGTTAGAAGTATCTTCATATATGTAAGAAACTTCCTTGTTTCTCTTTACTGCTTTACTGTGTAGATATATAATATATTATTCTACATGTAGATAGTTTTGTGTATGTCAAAAGTCACTGTAAGAACAAAGCATGTTTGTCATTCTTTTTCCTTTCAGCCATTTTGTTCAGCTCTGTCCATGAAATATTGGTGTTATTATATCATGGATTTAATAATGCCAATATTGGGAGAAATACAAATGGGAGAATAAATCTGTCTGCCAAATGCCCCCATTAGTCTCTATAAAATCACTTCAAGCAGATTATAGAGCTATGTAATGATATCTATATGCCTTACTGTTTTTTCAAGAGATAGTTCTCATAGAGACAATTTGAAAATATTATATACACTATAGGTAGGTCATTATTTTACATCACAAATAATATAAGCTATTAGTCATAGTTACACCATAACAGCAATGGTAGATAGATATATTTTCTACAGCCTTTTGTAGGTTATTTAAAACCAGCTATATTTCTAGATTGTAAGGATTTTTTGGAGAAGATAATTATTTATTGATACAAGTACTACTTTTGAAGGTCATCATGATGTTGCATAAACCACAAATCTTTTGTAATTTTTTCAATAATCCCTTTACATAGGGTAGGCAGACTGAATCTGTTTTCTGAGTGTTGTTGTCCTCTTTCACCCTCCTATCCCACTTTGCTGTCTTGTACTGTTATACCCAGTGACTTGACTCAAAAAGCCATGAGTTCAGTACCTGACTACAGCAGAGGGGAACAAAAAACTTTGAGAGTTGAGTTAAAAGGAGATGACTGATACTGAGACATCTGGAAGTGACATGACTCTTGGAACTAGAACAATCTACCCTGGTGAATGAAATAAAGGGTTCAGTTTGAAATTCCAATCACCTGAAGAAGGTCAGAGTATACAATGGCCGAAACATTGTGAATATGACCACAAAGATGAGGATAACAGCTTAAACAATGTAAATAATTACAATATCACATCTCAGAAATAGAGCTAAAAATTCACTTCAATTTAGTTGTCTAATAGATTGCATGCATCCCATGGGTCATATTTTGTGCAGGCCTGATCTAGTGAGTAGTTTTCTATTTAGTAAAATGGCGAATGTTTAGGAATTTGCAGTATGGTTATCTCACCACAAACCATTAGCTTTTCTTGATGTGCTATTATGGTGAATATATAACTTAGCAAATATCTACAAAATAGCAAGCAGGGGTTAATTTTTGATGAAATTTTTTAAATGAGGATTTATTATTATAAGCCTTGCTATTTGGAATAGATACACAGCTGAATTCATTAAAACATTGAATAAAACACACTGATTCCTCTGGAAGTTCTGAGTTCAATCTTGAGGCCTGGTATTGCAGAAAAGACATGATTCAGTGAAAGAAATGAAGAAGCAATACAAAAGTAAATCCAACATTATGGAGAAAGAAAACAGACACCTTAAGAAGGCAAGAAAATAAAATGGTTAAAAACCAAAAACATGCTTATTTGAATAGAAAAACATTATAAACATGACTAATAGCTTATAGTTTTTCTAGAGATTAGCAAACTAAGAAATTTGTCTTTTAATTTATTTTTAACCATTTGTAATGTTTTATAGTGGGTTGAAATTAAATTATTTAATAAAGACACGAGTTGAGATTTACTTTGTTTATTCAGCCATATTGGATACATACCAAAGATAACTAATACAAGGGAGTGAACTCTTATACATTGATGAGTTCACCTTGTCACACCATTTTAAAGTTTAAGAGCTGTAAGCTTGGATGTGTGTGTGTTTCAATTACAGTCAGATTTGTTATCTTCATTTACACACAAATGCCCTTGGGGAAGGTATGAATCCACCTCTTCTTTCCTTCTCTATTGATTAATTAGTAGGACTTGTATCAATAAATCATCATATTTAAAATATTTTCTGGCTTTAAATAACCTGCAAGAGGTTAAGCTATAAAAATATACTGATTAATTTAAGGCCTATATTTGAAAAAAATCTATTTTCTATTCATACTGAACGGATGATGTACTTTTTGTGTTTAGCTTAAAAACAAAAATATATGAAATGTAAATTTGCACAAATTGCCATTTCAAATTTTATTTGAAATGGGCAAAATTTTATGACTAAAACTTAATTTCTGTTGATCTATTTACCATAACAAATTAAGGACAAAATAAAATACATTTATATAGTAAGTTTGCTTGCAAAAAATTTAAATAGAAAGGGATTTTGATGTTGATGTACATTGTAGAAATCTGACTGGCTTGTAGTTTTAACATAAAATTCTCTCAGTCTTTCTGTTCCTAATAAAGCTGGACACTTATTAGATGAAAGTAACTACATATTTGCTGACTCTACTTATTTGTGCAAATAGAGGTAAAGACAGGCATTTGCAAACTTAATGCTTTCACCTTGAAGATCCAGACACTTTTGCCAGAACTAGCATAGAAATACCTAATAACACATGGCACTAAGCCAAAAAGCAAGTCATCAACAATAGAAATGACAGTTTGCATTATCAGCCACTTCTGATGAAGGGTCATCTCATGCCTGTTAGGCTTTGGCTATAGCAAGTGCTGATATCTCGACTTCTCTGGCCACTTCATTCCATTGCTAGAAAGGCAATTCAGAAAATATCAAAACGTGACTGACTGAAATTATAACAAACTGGTCATATTATCAAGATGAAATAAATTAGTTACCATACTTTTATGGGTTTAGATTCTTATTGAGAGCAAGAGACTGGTTGATATGATATTTGAGATTTCATCTTGATTTTAAACTTCATTTCTTTTATTTATGGCAAAACTTATTTTGTGGATTTGATTAGTGAATTGGCATAGGATACTCTTCATTAAGAATTCATATATCTTATTACTTGTGACTTATATGACATTCCTTTTGTAGTTCAGGGACAAAAAAAGTAAAGCTTATACTCATCTTGGATTTTTCTCAGACTGGAATATAACAAAATCTGGTCTTTTCTTCTTTTTGTGTCTTCTATGCGACCAATTTACTTTTCACACTCTGACTTTCTTATCCGCTTTTCTCCTTTTCATTGAGAAAATGTCCACATTAATCTGACAACCATCAGTAAAAGAATGCCGAATACCTCCCCTTTGTTTTCATTCTTCTTTTACAGGCATTATTTGAACCCACAATCTCTCACTACTACCGGTGTTTAATCCTTCACTCAATGCCTCGGCTTCTCACTTCATTCACCTCTTGATTCCAAAGTTTTTGGGGTCTCCCTTTTTTCTTTTTTTTTTCTTTTTTACAAATTAAACTTGTGTGTCATCAAGTGTAACTTGTTGAGCCCTGTTCAAAAACACTATTGGCTGAGTCATCAGCAGAAACTGGACCATGTCAAAGTGTCATTGGCCCATTCTTTGAACATTCAAATTTCTTCTTGCAAGGATATCAGGCATTTCATCTTTGGTTTTATAGGTTGGACACCTATATAACTTCCAGTGTGTGTTTCTGCCAAGTTCAGCTGGTTTCACTTTCTTGTTTGCAGAAATCCTTACACTTCGTTTTCCATGGAATGTCAAAATTCAGTGTGTCAGTATTTGCTACAATAACATATGGTATTATTGAAGAACTGCTCATAATTCGACCATTTTGAATAATCACACAATGTTTATCAGAAGAATAAAATCCAGTAGAAAAAGACAATGTAGTTTCAACAAATAAATATTGATTTAACATAACGACAAGAATACAAACAGTTGATTACAGACTAGAGAGTAATGTCTTTTAGTTTCGGTTAATAAAGTTCTGAAATGGGAGTTGTGTACCTATGTGATGAACCATGAAATGTTGTTATATGCATGTTTGCATGATAAAGTCAACATGGGTGTGTGTTGTTCATAATAAAAGGGGTTCAAGAGAGTTAAAATTTGTTTCCTTCCATGTACTCTGTTGTCATAGTCTGAAACTGTCTCTTTGAAGTTTGTCAGCACTGTCGCTTTTAAGATGTAGGCATGAAAGAAGTTTTGAAAACAATAAACTGGCGTGATATGAACCTTGGTGATGGCTGTGCGTATCTGATCTTTGAGGCCAGATTTCATGTGTTTTATACACTTTGTAAGAAAATCAGCTCCAGAATTATTTATTTATTTCTAATCAGCCCTCATACATCATTTAGTATGTCTTCTACTATGTCTACTTGATATTTTGGCAGTGTCTACCAGTGGTGATTCTATTAAGGGGGGAAGAAAGGGCTAAGGTACCCCCAGAATTTTGGCAGGCCCCTCGGTTGCCCTACCATTTTATAAGCTTAAAAAATTATGAAACTGATCAGTCTCTGATTTTTTATAAGATTTGACCTTCAGCATTTTTCTCTCTGCATTTTTTTTTTCATTTAGCTTTTTTTTAAGAACACAGAGATCAGTTTGAAAAAAAAACAAAGAAAATGAAACAACCAGATAGATAAAAACAGACATGTTGTTAGGGAGGGAAAGAGACTTAATAGTCATATTTTCATATCTGATGGGTGATGTTAATTAAAAATAATGTCCTTAACTTGATATGTAGATACACAGGCAGTCAGTGATTTATGGCCGAGTGAAAGAATTGGTCAGAAATTATGCTGCTTGAGTTACCGCTCTCCTCAGAAAAATCTTAGCCCCCAACTAGCCCCACTACTTTCAGAGTTCCACAATTGCCACTAGTGTCAAATGATGACTAATAAAACCTTTCTGATTTGTATTCTATCATTTTATTGGTATATTTTGTGATGTAAGCACTTCAAGTATGATTGGTATATAAATGTTGCATTTGATATTTTAGTAGACACATGTTTATGCTAGTGCACTCACTATCTTTTGAGACCCATTTCTACATTTAGTTGATTTGATGTCTCCTCAGTAGCTTTTGAGATACCTAGATATTTTGATGTCCTGAGGTGGCACTAAGTACAAAGCTTACTTTTGGGAGAACCTAGTATATAATAGGGTTACCACATATTAACTTTTCTTTTCACATATTCAAGGTTTCTGATGGACATTAAATTCAGATCAGATCTCTGGTATTTCCTGGTGAGAATCAAATACTATATAAACTTCACCAAGCTGAGATATCAGCTTGTATTATTATTATGCCAAGCACACAATCATCAAAAATTATGCATGAAAATCACAACTCACTAAAGTCATTAAGCCTTTACATGCAAAAGTAAAATAAAAAAAAATTAATTTTCAAAGTTCATTTTGTCTTTGGTTGTTATTCATACCCCAGTTACATGTCTTCATGTTCATGCACACAACAAGTTAAAATTGCATTTCACCACCTGTAAGCTTCAGTCAGGTAAATAATGTTATCAATTCTAATAAGAAAGAAATGGAAAACATTATAAGACATGTTATTTTTTGCATTTTCAAATACAGGGTGCGATAAGTAAATTGTCGCAATCTTATATTTTTAATTTCACACATATCGGATGTGCGTTGTGGTACAGTGGATATCGGCTCGGAACGAGAAGCTGGGGAGCCGAGTTCGAATTCCAGTCGAATCCATTGTATTCACTTACGCGCAAATACCCTTGGGAAAGGTATTAATCCGTCTCTTCCTTCCAGTTATGGGTAAAATAGCAGGACAGATTGGGTTCTATAGCCTTGGTTGGCAACCAGTCTACCACAGAAAGCAATGGCAACCTACTGCGGGATAATCTTCTGCCCAGTCAGTCATGTCTCTTTCGAGACATGATCGCCCAAGCGTGTATCACGTATGGCACTTAACTGACTGACATTGTTTTTGATTTTATCAGCTACACAGTATAGTAGGATCAGTTGGGCATTGTCTCTGAGAAAAAGACCACCAATTTACTCCACCAGAAATTTGGAAATGGCTTGCTGTACTGTGTGGCATTCATTACAGTGTGTTTTGGTGTCAATCTGTAGACAGTGCAGAGAATTCAGAGTTGGATGAGTCTAATGGTGATTATGAAGGTATGGTAGCGCAGAAAACTCACTCTGATCATTCTGATATGAAAACAACTCCTTTATTTGTTGGTGAGTGTCTCAAACTCTATATAGTGGCTTAAATCAAGTATTTTGAGGAAGTAGTGCTACCCTAGGTTAAGAGGGTGGGTGCTAGAAGATCCTATGTCTAGCAACAGGACTGTGCACCATGCCACACAAGCAGGCAAACACTACATCACCCCCTTACATTTGGCTGTCTAACTCCTCAGATGGCAACTCTCTTGAATATTATATGTGGGGTGCAGTTGAGCAAGAGACCAACAAAACTCTTTGTATCGCCAAAAATGAACTGAAGGCAAGGATTTTGGCAGCATTCCTTGACTTAAACAAAGAGACTATCTAGAAGAGTTTCAGGAGATTCTAAAGTTGTCTGGAGGCTGTGTTTGAAGCCAACTGTGATTCATTTTTTAGTATTCCAAGATGTTTTTGTGTAATCTTTGTATATCTGTTAAAATGAGTTCTCAGTGTCATTTTCCTTTTTGCATCATTTAGATAACAATTTATCCATTGCACCCTGTATACTAATTGTAAGTTAAAAGAAATCTATTTATACAATATAAATTTAGACGACAATTTATCAATCGCACTCTGTATAACACTATGAGCAGATGTTGAAATATTCTCAACCTGAACCAAAAAATATAGTCTCAAACCATGAAACAGACATCTTATTTCACATATTCACTGTCATTCATTATACTTTGTTCATTAGTTCACAAGTTTCTATAACCCTTCTAAAAAATACTAATGATTAGTCATTAAAATATTGATTTCCAAATTTGAGTCAGTCTAAGAACTTTTCAGCACCTCCATACACAGTAGAAACTGTCATTTTTAATGATAAAAATATTTCTTTGCAATTTATAAATAAAGGCATCAATTTGTTAAAAGTTTGTAAAATTGTAATAGGTAAGTTCTGATGATTTGCTTTAATTTTCAAAAAAGTAAATATTTCTTATTAGTGCTTCAACAACCTGAATAATGAAATTTTCTTTCTCACTCACTTCAGAAATCTCAAATATTTACCTCTTAAGAAACTTGTAAGTTTTTCACTACTGGAAGGTATTTTTTAAGTGATGTTTTCACACTTGCAAGTAAAAAAAAACCTGAAAACTTATGGTCAATACATGCATCCCCCAGGCGTCCTTCCTTGGACCAACCCTCTTTTTGATTTACATAAATAAGCTGCCCAAGAATGTTCTCAAATCATTTGTAAACATCTACGCTGATGGTACGACTATATACTGCTGCACTTCAAAAACTCTTGATGATCAGAGATTGGCAGCCGATCTCTCTTCCAATCTAGCACAAACTACCTGGTGGGGAAAAATTCAATGTCTCAAAAACAAATCTAATTACATTCCGTCATGTCTGATCAGACTCTGAATTACTGCCAGTCATGACACTTGAGAGACTATTAGGCCCTAAACTCACACCTGACCTAAAGTGGAACTCATACATATGGGCCATCACTAAAGATGCAGATAAAATGATAAGCTTCTTGTAACACTCTAGTAAGTACCTAGGAATTTTTTAAGAATAGTGCTTCTTCTGGATACAGAATTTTATTCCATCCATACCTACCCTATACTTGTGTGTGTGTGTGTGTGTGTGTGTGTGTATATATATATATATATATATATACACACACATATGCATCGTTGATTCGGTAATGAATTTGAACATTCTTGGCAACTGGCATGTGTTTACATTGTATAAACACACTAAAGTCTGCCTTCCTCTTCTGACCACCCATAGCTCAGAGGTAGAATTGCCAACTGATGTCAGTTCAGTCGGGTTTCAATCCTGGCTAAACCATACTGATGAGCTGTGATACAGCAAAACAGATCTGTCCGCAGATGACATTATATATATATATATATATATATTTCATTCCATCCTTACCTACTCTATACTTGTGTGTGTATATGCGTATATATATTTTATTCAAATAGATATTTGAACATTTATAAATAAATGTGTTTTATGTGCACGATCTTGGTTCAGTTGGTAAAAAGACCACTTTTTTGTTTTTCCATAAGTTCAACTGGTTTGTGAGGCTCATTATCAAAAACATATAAAAATCAAACTTGTAACTGAAATTACACACATTAAAATAGTTAACAGATTTTCACAGTATCTATAGTTTATAAATGGTGAGATCAATGAACTCTTGTAAAAAAAACAAATTCTGAACTAGTGAGGATATGAGTATTTTTTTTTCTCACAGATCATTTGTGACCAGGTGGTTGGAAAGAAAGTGTTGTCATTTGTTTCTTTGGATTTAATTGATACATTTAACCAAGATAATATTCCCCTTCTTTATCAGTAACATAATCCCATCTATTTGACAAGTTGTTGATCTCTTGGGCATAAAATTATTCAGATTTTGATACAAAGAAACACTCAATATCAGTTTTAACCTTTTCACAATTTGAACTCCAAAGAATGTTACAATGATATGAAAAGATGATACTCTCCTGACATTGCTCTATATGATTTGCTTAGTCATTGATGTGGTATTTATCATTTAAGAGCAATACACCTTTACAAAGTTTGTTTAGAGTATTTTTCACTTCTGGTTTACAGAAGCTTAATATTTACAGTTTGGTCATCCAGATTGAATAGAATGTTTGAGATAAAATTTCCCATCTGAATCAGGCCAAACCATCATTGGTATGTCCACACAGCTTCATTTTTGTAGACATAACAAATATCTTTTCACTTTCATTGCTGAAAAGCCTTTTTTGAATTCATCTAGCATTAGTTTTTAACATTGGTCTGATATAAACTCATTTAAAATGCAAAAATTGGTCCAATTTGGTCTCATGTAAAAACATTAGAATGTAAAAAGTGAATGGTTATTTTTGTGTAAGCATTTGAAAAAGTAGTCTTGAAGGGATTGGACCAAAAATGTATAAAGAATTTCTTTCCAACTTAATATAACAATGGTTTGCTATGGGTGGTATCTAGGTTTTAGGTCTATTTACTTGTAGTTTCTTCTATAATACATATATATCCATTTGTACAGGATCTACCAGGTATTTGTGAACACACTTTTTGCGGGCGATGAATGAAAGATGGCCTGCCATAATGTTATGACATGCACCAAATTTGAACATTCTGATTTCTCTATATTTTGAGAAAATTAACATTTTAGCTTTCAAACTGACAGAATAAATGAAATCCAATTGTGATGATTCAGAAATAGGCAGCTTCATGAAAGTATCCAGTTAAATAGGCAACATGAGAGGTAGCTTTTTGTAGGCCACATGAAGATATACACAGTGACACACACACACACACACACACACACACACAGTGACCCCCTGTGATGGTCCAGGGTGGTCATGAATGACAAGGTTTAAGTCTTTTTCCTAATAAGGGCTTATTCTAGATACAGAATAAAAGAAGTGGCTGTACAGCAGGACTGTTCTCCCTCATATAGCTTACAAGTAACTGACTGAGAAGTTTCATAATAATATATCAGCTAGTTGCCAATCATCTTTGTAAAAGACAGTCATTTATTTATATCCTTTTGTCTTTGTCTTTTGTTTTCATTTTGATATATTATATCTACATATCTATATATATTTTTTGATATTATATCTACAATAATTAAATTAAAAATAACTATTTTTATGATTATTTGTTCTTTTCTATAACTGGACAAAGTTAGCAACCCTACTCCCAGCATTTGGATTCCATCTTGAATCTCCTAAACTGTGTCTGTCATAACAAACAAGTTATCACAGAATACTTTTTGCTGTAAAATGCTAAGTAACATTAAATTCTAATTATAAATGTTATCTAATCTAAAACATTTCTGTGATATATTTGTGTTGAGTAAGATTGAGTTTAAAACAATTCTCTTTATGAACAGCTTTATGATTTAACAAATAGAAACATTCATTTTTCTACTTTTTTAGCTTTCATAATTGAAGAATATTTTTTACTTTTTCATTCAATATAATATTTAGGTTAATTCTTGGGGAAAATATATATACACACTTGTACTATACTTCTGAAAATGCATAGTAATAACATTTCTTTTTTTTTTTCCTATTATAAATCCAACCTTCTCTCTTGAAATTCTTTCTTTTTTAACTATTCCTTCTTTTTCATTCTCCTTTTTTTATTCAGAGAATTTTGAGCATTTTGTATAAACACATTTGTACCAAGAAAACTACAGTACCATAGCTAATGACCACATTTTGATTGTTTACTATTCTAAAAGCAAACAAGAAAGAAAGAGAGAAAAAAGACAACAAATTAAAGCTGAATAAATCTTGCTTCTATTCGTTACTACAAAGGTGATCAACTTGTCCACTGATCAAACAATGCAAAGCAAATTGACTACTCTTTGGCTGACCAACATTGTAACACTAGTTTATTCTTGGCCTGGCTTTTTGTTAACTCAGGCATATGACAAAATTCTTCATTCCAGCAGTTACCAAAATAAAATATTTTCATGTCTTTTTATCTGCTATTACCTTTAATAATAGTTTGTACAGCTCAGTGGCTAGAACCTAATACTGGAAGCTAAGAGATTAAAGGTTCTATACACATTGAAGTGGTTAACAGTATTTTTTACTAATATTTCAACAAAAGGAAAAACTAATGTAGTAATGTTTTTATTTCTATTTTTAAGTTCAAGTGTAAAAGTTGAGAACTTGGAAAATCCATTTCAATATTGGACTTCTCGCTTAATCTATATTTCAAAAGAAGAGCTGATTCTCTGTCCATTATTCTTTATCTGGATGTGACTTTGCATTCACATATGTATATGTTTGTGTTGTGCATAAGTGACTTACACAATCACATTTATAGCTACATACACACATAATTTGACTGAATTTGAAATAAGAGATTGGGATTATACATTCCCCTCCCACTTATTCTAGGCAGAACCTATCCTGGGCTAAGTAATAAAATCATAAAGTTAGAAATAAGAAAAAGAATGTCAAATGTTTAAACTATGAAAAATCAGATAATTATAAAATTTTATTGAACTTTTAAAAAATTATTCTTTAATAAATAGAATTATTTCAAATTTTTTAAAAATTTTGGAAAACTTTCTGAAGGTTTGTTATTGAATTAAAATATGCCCCCAAATGTACATCCACAATTTGAATGAAATTGAAATGGATATCGGTATTGTAAGGGCTAATTTTGCTTTCTGTTTGACAATTACCCTTGGAAAAAAGTATAAGATAAAAATATATTACTTACTAAAGTAATTTTTATTATTCCTTTTATAGTTAAACTGAATATATTTTAAACAATTTCAATTTTGAAATCTGACCATCTTGTTATCAGGGAAACAAGAGGTACTGAACTAGTACTCATAAAATAAAGAATATTTTAGTGTTATTTTTAAGCTCAAGTTTTGGACTAAAAGTTGAGAACATTCATTTCAATGTTGGAATCATTGTCACTAATTTTTATGAAAAAATGATTTCAATGAAAATCAAAAAGCCCTTTCTATTGGTTTTACACCTTATCTATGATATCAAAACTGCATTCTTCAGTTCTGTAAACAGTTAGGATGGCTAAGTTCAACTTTGGTTAGTTCTCTATAATAGTTGACACTCTCACTGCTGCATTGTTGCCTGGCTATGCTGGCCCATTTTAGAACAAGTAGGTTATTTACCATTTACTAGAAATAAATAACCATAAATAGACTAATGAAAATTTCTCATGTATGCTGTGAATTTGGTTTCAGTTGGATATTCTGCAGCACAGGTTAAGTCAAACAACACCCCTAACACATAATGAAAATATGTCCCAAACAGGTTGTACTGCATACTACTATATGTTTATACTTGCTTGGAAAGTAAACTAAGCACTAGTTAGTTTGACAAACATGAAGTACTGATATTTCAAACATTTGCATACATCAACAGCAGGTAATGTAAGTTTGTGATGATATAAGCAGCAAAAGTGTTAATAATTTTTTTAATAATTTAAGACATCAAGTTACATTCTGACAAAATTGAAAGCATTTTAAATGTGAAATAGCCAACATCACTTGGTATCCTGTTTTCAATTTCTATAAAAACATTCACAGATGTTTTCTTTCTTCAATAATTACACTAAAGACTGCTGTTTAGTCTACAGGTTAATAACTTGATGAAAAGATAAAGGGTTAACAAAAAAGGATATAGAAATGAATAGAATAATTCTGTTATAAAAATAGGAAAAAATGTTTTGGGACATGTTTAGTCATGAATATTTTTTGGATAAAACAGCTAACATAAACCAAATGGTATAGTCTTTTTGCTATAATGTGAATCAGATCATAATGAACCATTCTTCTTGGAATGGACTGGACACTATTTCCCGTGAACATATTTCTGTCTAATAGATACTATTAGCAAAACATCTGGTTACTAACCTTATCTTCCACAATATGTCACTCACAATGATTTCAATATGACGCACTAAATTGAAGAAACTTGATGTCACTCACTTGCCAATAATCTATTTTTTTGACCTTCAGTTAAACAGAAATGACAGGTCGTTTGTACTGAGATCTCTTTGTTGAATCACTGTTGCTTATCAACAATTCATCTTTAGGATATTTTTTTGTACTTTTATGAAATGTATTTATCTAGAAATAAAGAAAGAACATTGGAGGGACATAGATATTATTAGAATATTGTAGGCACCCATTTATCTTGCAAGATATAGGTAGCGCCCTGTTTGGTCAAAATTCAGTTCTTTGGCAGTGAGACTAGAATGACTTCTATGGGGAACAGACCAGCGAGATAAAGTATGAAGGTCATGCACTATCCAGAATATATACCCCCTTCACACACACACACACACACACACACAACTGTACAAACAAGATCTAAAGAAATACAAGGCATTATATTTTGGGCCAGCTTGGCTGAAGGCGTTGCTGGGAAGTTGTCAGTGTTGACAACCAACTGTCTTTGGGGCTCCATTTGAGGTTTTCTGTCTGGATTTACTTCCATAACCTTTTTCCATGTTTGGCAAGGCAACAGAGGTTTAAAATCAGTTTTTCTTTTCCAGATGGACTGCCTTCCTGGGCTGTCAAGCTCCATCTACCTGAAATTTATGAAGCTGGTTATAAGTCACTGGTTTTCAGCCTTCATCCAATTCTTATAATGTAATATTCATGCTTAAACAGAAGTGAAGGAATCCAATGCAATTTACTTGGATTCCTTCATCATCATTACTCTTTGTCTTCTACATACATTTCATCATTTGTACTCAATTTGTTATCTTTACTTTCGTTCAAATCATTTAATACTATAGTTTGTAATTTAAAATTTAGTTAATATTAAATCCTACATTAAGACCTTCTGTAAATAAGTTTTAAGCTTTTTTTTTATGGTATCTTTATTTACAATCTATCTCTAATACTGGACTGAACCCTTAGTTTGTGTCCTTTTCTATTCAAGTAGCAAGTTTTTGTTAGTCCATAGCATCCATGATTTTACATTACAAAAGCCTAAAAATACAAAAAGAAATTGCATTTTCTTTTGCTCTGGAATAAGGAATAATCTTCGGCTTTTAAAGTCTTCATCCTAACCTCTAACATTAACCCCAAGTTACTATTTTCGACAAAAAAAAAAAAATGCAGCTAATCTTTTTTTTTCTTTTTTGGCTTGTGTTCTTTAAAATGACATGAGCATTTGCATAAGAATAGGCAGAAAATCCGGATCCAGTTTAATATTAGCCCTACAGGACTTCTTTGCATATGTCAGTCCCACTATTTAATTGGACAAGATTCACCTAAACTTGGATATATATGACAGTATACATGGAAATAGTATGTACCTGTTAAAAAGAATAATACAATGTCCTTAGCTTTACCTTATAGCTGAAAATGTTTGTCAATTTTGGAGGATTACCTCATTTGCTGGCCAAGGAAGTTCTGTTTACAATCACCAGGTGGCAGTGTATAAAGCATTAAACAAAAACACACACACACACACACACACACACACACTTCTCTCTTTGTTTACTCTTTTTCCTCAGTTTCTCTCTCCTTTTACTGTTTTTTCTCTCTCCTCTTATGGGTTTTTTTTCCTCTCTTTTTTTTTCTGTTTTTCTCTCTTTTGTCTATTTATAAGATGTCATAGACAAGATGTGTCATTTCTCTTTTAGAGGACCTCTTAATTCCAAGCAAAGGCATATGTAGCATTGTACACTACACTGTCTATGAATACCTTAAGCTTATATTTCTCCCAAATCAATAAGAAACATTTTTCTAATTTAAATCTCGCAACATCTTTAATACAACATTTTACGAAACATCCATATGTAGGCTGATGGCAATATCATATTGAAACAGTGGTTCTTGTACAATCACCAAAGTTAAACAACATTGAATCTGACCAATACCTAGATGGATGGCCACTTAGGAATATCAGATGATGTAAGCTTGGATGTACAGGTGGTATAATGAATAACAGCTCTGAATTGGAAATTGAAGAGCTAAGTTCTAATTCCAGTTGAGTTTGTTATATTCATTTATATGTAAATGTTCTTGGAAAAGGTATGAATCCATCTCCCCCACCCCCAGCTCTTGGTTAATCAGAAAATCATTGTAAGAATTTTTTGAGATAGCAATCTAAAATATGTTCTGGCTTTATATAACCTGCAAAAGAGTGATAAGCCATGAAAACAACTCAATCATGCATATGAATAAGGATATCTCAATAAACACACCTCAATTTACTTTTTTATATTTTTCTTGTTTCTTTTGATAAAGCAATAAAATGTTTGTAATTTAATTCCTATTTTCTGTTCAAGGAAACAACCCATGTGACTACAATACTATCACTATACTATCTTGTCTTTCACTAAATATATTGACAAAAATTGGCAACCCACTACAAATTTGAATTCAATTGTGCTACCTTAAAAGCAAACTTTTTTTAGGTTATCAATTATTAAATATACCTTAACTGACTATTTTAAACTAGTTTGAATAATTTTAGAGTGGTTCATAGAAAAATAAACCATAAGTTTTCAGAAAATATTTACTATGTTTGGGTTCTTTCTAATATTAGTCTGTTAACATAAATTAATTCATTTTTATAATTTATTTTAATACTTATTATTTAATAATAGTTCTGATGAATCATTCAACAATGTCTTCCTCTTCATTGTTTATGACCTCCTGGCAAAGATTTACTGAGTGTTCCTAGTATTAATGATAGAAATCACTAGGTTTTGAATAAGAAATTCATCAAGCCATGTTTTAAGCTCTATATAGTTGTTGAAAAAGCAACCCTCAAATTGTTAGAAATTAACCCAAAAAGATAGCAGCCTGAAAGGTCTAGATTAAGAGAAAGTAGAGTGAATGGGGGTGGGGGCAGAACTTCCAAACCAAGCTCTTTACCTGCATGTCTGGTCATGTTAGCAATATGGCGGGATAAGCATTATCATGTTGAATAATTACAGTTTATCACTGGTTAGGTCTCTTCAGCTGAGTTTCCTCTTTCAGCCTTTTTATTTGTTTAACATACAACTTAATGGGCATGCCTCCCAAAACTACCAGACGAACGCGGGCGTCCCTCAAGGTTCTATCCTAGGTCCCACGCTCTTTTTGATCTACATTAATGATCTCCCTGACACCATTAGATCCCAAGTTGGCATGTATGCCGACGACACAACAATCTACTCCCACATCGATCAGAAACCAGGTCTGGACGACAAAGTGAACCTCGCTGCCACACTTGAAAGGGACCTCCAATCCGTAGTGACCTGGGGTAGGAAATGGTTGGTAAATTTCAATGCCTCCAAAACAAAGCTGTTATCAACTAACCACCATAGACAATCGCATCTACCTCCCATTAGCATGGGACAGGCTAGCCTCCCAGAGAGTAAAATACTACGTCTCCTTGGCCTTACACTCTCGGCGGACCTCAAATGGAATGACTATATTGAATCCATTGCCAAATCTGCTGCTATGAAAGTGGGCTCCCTGTGCAGGGCCCGGAAATTTTTCCCACCTGAAACTATTCTGCACATATACAAATCTACCATCCGCCCGTGTATTGAATATTGCTGCCATATCTGGTCGGGTGCCCCTGCTGCTCTCCTTGGGCTTCTTGACAAAATACAAAGTAGGATCTGTAACGTGGTTGATACTGACTTGGCAGACCGGCTGCAGCCGCTCTCACACCGGCGTGATGTAGCTTCCCTGTGCCTCTTCTACAAGTACTTTCATGGCTTCTGCTCCGATGAGCTTAGATCACTGGTGCCGCCTAAGCACGAATTTACACGAGATACCAGATTAGCAACTAGGTCCCACCCTTTTACAGTTAAACAAATAAGATGTAACCGTAAATTCTACTCCAACAGCTTCTTTTCTCGCGCTTCCCGCCTGTGGAACTCCCTTCCACAAGTCTGCTTTCCCGACAGTTACAATCTCCAGGTGTTTAAATGTAGGGTCAATAGACACCTCCTATCACACTAACTCCCAACTATTCTCACAACACTCTCATCTACCCAACCCTCATTCTCGGTATCCTCACCCGCCTATCACCCACCCTCTGTTATTTCCTATATTTAATCAGCCTTTCTCCACTCTACGTAGCCCCCTGCACAGTAGTGGCAGTGACATGCCTTGCTCGGGGTGAAACGCTTATAAAAAAAAAAAAAAAATTTCATCTCAATACAAAGCACAAATGTCTCAAGCATCTTTTTTTTCTTATTAAAAGCAAAGAGAAGATGTCAGACATGCTCATTTTCATCCTCTTGGCATTTCATCTCAAAAAGGTGTCTAATCTGAAATAAAATTTCATTAACATTAGACAGATTTCACAAGATGACCAAAGTTACTAAGAAGCAGAAAATTTTATGAAAATTTTTTTCTTTCAGATGATATGCATAACATCAGAAAATAATGAACACATATATGTCATCACTTAATAATTTTCAGTTTATATTAGTAAACAAAAATGATTAAGTTTAGTCTCTTGAAAGTTACTAGCTATGAAACTCTACTTCCCTGTAATGTTCAAATATTTTATTATAAATTATCAAATTTAGTTTATTACATTTTCAGATATAAAGTGAATTTTATTTAAAGTATAGCCTACTTTATATAAGAAAATATAATAAACAAAATTTAATAATTTCTTACCTTTTCATGATTGATTAAATATTATTTTTATTTGAAGAAATATTTTCCTGGTTTACTACTTACATTTCTATCAAAGTAGCAATAAAAACCTAATTTTATGATTACAAAAAATAAACAATATTTTATCTCTTTCCCTTTAGTAAGAAAAGAGAGAAAAAGATTAAATTCTAAATAAAATAACCTTGAAAAGCTTATCAATTTTTTAATACTCTAGACATAAGGTTAAAGCAATTTGAAAAGACACTGAAAAATCAAGAAATCACAATAGTTGAGTGTAAATTTTAATTTGTTGGAAGCTAGGGCATAAAATAAAGAAATTCCTGTCACTCCTATTGAGCAAACAAGATGAGAGAATTTATTTTGCCTGACAGAATTTGGTTTAGTTTGCATTACAGATGAGAGAAGTTGTGAAAAGAAAAAAGAAGAAAAATGGAATTGATGGGCTTTCTAATTGAGTTTGTCACTTTTCAGTGTGCATGTGATGAAAAAAAATAGTAATATTTGTTTTTTTCCTCTATATGACTTTTGTATATATTCTGCTAGTGAAAAAGGTTTGTCATATTTGCCATCTAATACTGAAAACAAATTAGTTTCAAACTAATGTTTATTAATTGAACAAATATCTATTAGCTTTACTCTACATTTTTTATTATAAAGATGTTTTTTAATTTGACTTAAAGACAGAATTCTGAATTACTCCAATTAATTATGAAAACTTTTTGCATTGATGTAATGGTTAAATTAGTGGAAATTTTTTTCCATATTTTTCACAATTGAAATATTGAATAGCTATCTTGTATCAATGATAATATTTTTAATACTAAAAGTCACTTAAAACAAGGCTCTAGATTCAGTCAAGGTAGGTCACTGTTAAAATGGTTGTGATGAAAATGAAAGAGCAGATGGTAGGAAGTGAATATTATGAGGATAAGGATGCTAGAAAATAACTGACCTTTGACTTGATACAAAAGTATTCAGAGAAGCATACACATGGAAATTTATTCCATAATGCGACAGTTTTGGGGAAAAAAAACTCTCTCTCTTTACATTAAGAATACAGAGGAAATAAGGTTGATTTGATTCCATGGTGTATCCTTATTGTAAAGTCTGAACTGGTGTAACTAAAAATGTATTTCATCTGAACATTTGTCATGGAGATAACAAGAGTAGTGATAGATTTGCAAAATGGAGAATGCTCCCTACACACACACACACTAATACTGCATCAGCAATTTTTGAACTTTCTCAAAATAAGGTTGAAAGATAAAGAGTAGATATGGCAATAGTACTCCATTTTTGGTATATGTAAAAAAAATATAAAAATCTATTTTAACTAAAAATTAACCAGCAATATTCAAGAAATAAGTCAATTTCAGAATTCAATTTAGTGTTCATGAAATCAAAAAAAATTGAAAAGCCAAATACTTATACTTTCAAAAGCTGTGATAATTTTATGATGCCTGTTTACATGTTTTGAAAACACTGCAAATTCTTTAATTTTAATAAAACAAAAAAAAATCATTATTTGTCTATATTTCTGAGATGAGGTAGTATTTACATTTTTTTTTAACTGTTGTCCTTATCTTGATTGCCAGATTCACATTTTGGCCATTATTCATGCAAACCTTCTTCAGGTACTTGGAATTTCAAACTGGACCCTTTATTTCAATCACTAGAGTATATCATTTTCATTCCATGTGCCATGCCTCTTCCAGATGCCATGAAGTTATTTCCCTTTAACTCGACTATCTAAGTTATTTTTTACCACTGCTGTAGCCAGGTATTGAACTCACAACTCTTTGGGTCAAGTCACTGGATCTAACCAACACTTTTATCCACTGTGCCATGTGTCCTTGATATATCCCATGTCTTTTTTTTATTTGTAAATATCTTGAGCATTACCATATAGGGCATCAGACATTATATAGCAGTTAATCACTCTTTTTGTTTTTCATTTCTAATACTATTCAGTTTTGAATCTTTTTCAAATGTATCTTTCATTATTTGTATCTTTGAATTTGTATCATACTTTCCATTCTTCTTTATGGGCCTCCACATCTTGTATCTTTTAACTCTTAAGTTTTATCTTTTTGCTATTTCTCCCAAACCTTGTTCTGCCATCCATTTGTTCAAGCCCATCAAGTATGTCATGCACTGCTTTCCTCTTTCCCTCAGTCTGTCCCATGAGTATCATATTTTCCAAACCTTCCTTCCTCATGCACCAGAAATTCACATTCCATTACACTGCCCGTATAATTGAATTTGTATTGATTTTGAAAGAAAATACGTCAAAATTAATAATGGTTGAAATCCCCTCATTTAATAAAAATAATATTTGTTCTTTAAAATTTCTTTAGTGAAATTCCATACACCACACAAACTTCCCATTAAATCATATAAAATACACAAGTTAAATAGCAAATGCAGAAATATCTCCATAAATTAACCTAATACTGTCCACCATAAAAGCAAGTATTAATCATGATGAAAATTCATTATTAGTTATAGGTTCCTAAATATAACCCACCCTCTTAAAATGGGATAGTGGACATCTATAGTTTCAAATACAGAAATAAATTGAAGCAAGAAAATTCAGCATTATAGTATCACTTCCACGAGAAGTATTAGGTCAAAGGTAATCAAACAACTGTTTTACCACTGCAGAAATTATTGATTCACCTATACTATCACTAGCAATTTCTTTTTCTTTAATCTGTAGGAAATTCATTCATTCAGGTTTTTATATTAAATGTTCAAATTACAAACAATAATAAATTAAAGAAAATATGGGTATGTTCATTAAATAAATCATTATATTTGCAAACATATATACATGAATTAAAAAAAACAAAAAACAAATTGATTCATTAAGCTAAAAAAGTTCAATTATTATACTGTAATATCCCAGAAATGTACTTTCTTACTTAAAAAAATAAATTAAATTAAAAATTGTTGCTTAAAAAATTTAACTGCTAATATGAATTGCTACTCCACAATATGGTTCCCAATATTTGTTACAGTTTGTTGCTACTCATACTGGAGAGAAAGTAAAGTAGTTAAAATAGACTAGTTTGTGGCATTCTAGTGATTAAATAGGGCATAAGTGAATTCATGCCTTTTTATGAGTAAGGGCAAATTGAGCACAAAGTAGTCTTGAACAGATTTTGTTTTCTATATTAATGATTATTGTGCAATTTTGTATCTTCCAACAATACTTTTAAAATAAAAACAAAATTCTTCAATTGACAATTTTGTAGTCATAATGTTGTGAAAGATTTACTGAAATCACAAAGAGTTAATAATTTACTCCTGATGTGTGGTAATAAACCAGATTTCGTTATGTTCCAATTAAAAATCAAAGCAAAATATATATGTATGGATCTATTTTCAAAGATCTTTAAAAAATATTAGCATATGTGACTCTCTTCACACTTATTTATTTTAATCTGGATTTTACTAGCATTGAAATAAAGAAAGTTATTTTTTATTTCATCTTTAGTAAATGGGTGATTGTCAAAAATTACATGTTGACTGGTAAAAAAATTATAAATTAGAATTAAAATTCTTTATTTGTGAAGCAAGGTTTCAAAAAAGGGGATATAACTAGGTACTATTAAGTGTGTAGAGTGAAGAAAAATAAAAGAGTTGATTGTAAAAAGTTTTTACATAGAAACCATTTTGAAACCTAAAACTTGGTACACATTACTTAATACCACATTCATATATTTGAGCAGTAACTATTGTCTTAAACCTAAAAAGAAATCAAAGTTGACTGTAGATAAAAATGCAACCCACTGTTTAGCATATCAAAAGAACTGAGTAAAGAGGAGAGCAAAATAGATTTTGTCTTTGTTTGAGTATCTGAAGTCTACTTTAAAGTTATTAAATGTATATATGAATTGCAAGATAAAAATCGACAAAATTAAATTATATGTAAATAACAAAATCATGTTTAATGCTTTCTAGTTTTGCTTACAGAGAATATGATTAAGAAAAATAAACAGTTTATATTTCTTTAAAAATCAATTCCCAAATGATATTTTTTTACTTTTGAAAGATAAATTGTGTCAGTGTCAGCAAATAAAGGAAAGAAATATAGCAATAACAGCTACAGAGAGAAAAAGATTGATTATCCATAGGTACCATTCATACCCTGTTTAGAGTAATTGGACATGGGTAAATGTAATTGGCAGAAATGCCCAATAGACAAATTACAAAGCTTCCAATAAACAATAAGAAAGAAAAGAATAGGGAAAAAAAAAATACTAAGCAGACACACACACGCACACGACAAAAGTAGGTAAAGCAAAAGGATCACAAAGTGAAAATGGTGTTAACATGCAAAAAGAGATACAGACAAGTCATTGCATTCTGGCTTCAACAAGAAGGAACAAAAATATGGTGGATAAAGCTGAAAAGTTTTATTAGTTAAGATGAAATCTCAACATGCATCTCTTTGATTTTTCTGTAAATTTGGGAGGGGGATGTTATTGTAGTTCATTCCTATCAAGATTGGAACCAATACTCTGAAATAAAAAAAATAAAAAAAATTAGAAAAGGAATGACAATGAATAGTGGGGTAAAAAGCCCAGTAAATGAAATGTATATAAATAGGTTGAATCAGGCAACCACACCAGGGCCATACCTTAAAGGTGAAAGGATATCCTTGAAATGCATTGCCATTAATGAACCCCCTTCCACCTACCATAACATAAGTTTATCCTAAAAGCTAATGTGTTAATGTATAATATCCAGTCTTTACTGGGAACACCTAATATTATAACCCTGTGTCAGATTAAGCTAATTTTGTTAAGTTATCACTTAAGTTTAAGTTTCTATGAGAATTCTTTGAAGGTCCTACAATCAAAATAAATTATGGTATGTTTATTATTGTAGTGGGTATGTGTATTAATAAATCCTGTTATAAATTCTAATGCAGTAGAGGGCTACTCTAGAATTTTTAATGTAAAATTGTCAATTTATATTTTCATACCGGCTTACCAAAATAAAGCTAGGTATAAGCTATCTCAAGAATAGTACGTTTAGAAGTATTGGCACTTTTAGATAATTAAAATTTCTGATGAATAGGGTTTACATTCACATAGAACAAATAAATTATTCAAATCTCTTATACAGATTTTGCAGTTATTTATATAAAGATAAATTAAAATCCATTTAATGTGTAGGGATACAGAAGGTGCTTATCTCCTTTTCATTTAGTGAAGATAAGTCACATGGGTCATGTGACAAACTGCTTAGTGATGGAACTTGATACAGAGACAACAGAGGCAGTTAAATTCAGTTTATTAACAACAGCCAAATGAAAAGGTTGCTTTCTTTATCCCCACATGGCCCAGATAGAGACTAAATCTGCTTCCCCTGCAGCTTACAAATCTATGGTGCCATTTCTCTTTTGGAAGATATATTTCCTAGATATAGAAAGAAACTCCAGTTCAGAGTTCTCAATTTGAGAAAACCTAAGCCTCACTCTTTTCTGTTTGTGGAATATATCCTTGCCTGGGACATAAATGAATCCAAACAGTTTGAAGCTGGTGTCTTTAACATGGCTTCTCCAGATACAGGAATATTTCTGCATTATATGTAAGACCCATTCTTTTTGTTTCTCCTTACACTCTGCTTTGCTGTGTAGATATATGTGATATATTATTTTCTACATGGGACATGTGTAAATATGTATATATGGTTTTGTATATGATTTGATAGTATGAAAGTCTCTGTGGGAACAAAGCATGTTTGTTTTTTTTTGTTTTTTGTTTTTTTTCGGCCATTCTGTTCCAACTGTGAATTATGGAGTTAATATATCATTGATATACAATGCTCATAGCAGGGGAAATACAAATGGGAGAATAGATTCTTTTTCCAAGCACTCCCATTACAAATGTTTGTTTTTTTTTCTTTTTGTAGCATTACCACTGACATTCTTTTTTTACAGGTGTGAATAGTTAAAATTTTCATACATCAAGTTTTCAGGACAGTTAAAAGAACTTTATATTCCACTTGATACATCTTAGCTATTAGGAAGTGTCTCTTCCCAAGAATTTTCTATGTAGCTTGTTTAGGAAACCAGTTTTTACTTTATATATATATATATATATATATATGCATAGACTTGCATTTGTTTGGGGAAATCCAGAGCCTGAAGAACAAATATTCCTTAAATTAAAGGTTCTCAGAAGTGATTAAATAGTTTTGGAAGAGTGGTCTGAAAGTTAGTATCAAGCATTAAACACTAAAATGTGACTGTTTCCATTTCATTAGTAATGTTAACTTTTTTCTGCCATCAGTCAAATCCTGTTTCAATGTCATGTTTTCTTTCCTTTTTATCTGATATAAAGAGATTGCCATTTTAGTGTTACATTTTATGAGCATGTTCTGTTCATAAAGTTTTCTATTTTGTGCTTGTGTTTGAGGGACAAGTATTTTTAACCTTCTATTAGTACTGTTGGGTATTGTCACAGCATTAGTACCATGGGGTTTTTAGATACTACATATAAAATATTATAAATATATAACTTACTTTTTAATTTTCTTTTTATATATTATCTTAAGTGTCCTTCTTAGCTTTCATCAGAAAAATACAAATGAAAAACAAAATTTTATTTTGAAAACAAAGTTAAAAGGTCTATAGTAAAAACTAAGGTCTAAGTTTCAAAACTCCAAGCATACAAAAGTAGGTTTCATTTTATTTTCAGTAAACAGATAAAAACTATTTGTAATTCATGTAAATATTATGACTAAAACCAGAAAGAGAGCTATTCAGAAAGCTGCTTGGTCAATCATGAAAATGTGATTTGCCACTTGCTAAATATTTAAAAAAATCATTTTGATGAGTAATCAAACACCCTATCCTACTAATAGGAATAGAGGTTTATCCCTTGTTTCTTACATGAGCCATCTTCAGAAAGGTTACAGGGATGTTAACATAAAGACATCCACCATCAAAGATGATTTTATCTTGTGTTGGCATAAAACATTGCTAAGCAATGATAAGTCACGAAATAGCAGACACAGTTTGTAAATTTGTAATGTGGTTCTATGTCACACCGCATGAGAAATCGAAATGTATGTATGAGTGAGTATTATTGTGTTGTTGACTAAAATCTGTTTAATATTACCTACATGGCTATATTTTCTAAGAAATGTTATTTAATTGAACTCTGATCAGAAAGGTGACAGGTAAGTCTATGGGAGAGCATGGTTTTAGTAAAACCAATATATGTAGTGGGTTTATTATTAGTACCAGAGATACAATCTCTGAACAGGCATGTAAATTGATGCACTACATTGGTTTTCTGTAGAAGATTTAGTTGTGCGGTTGTAGGGTTATTAGAGGCTATGAGGTCAATTGCTTTACATTTTTTATAATATATGAACTTAATTTGATTATTATCATTTATTGGTTTAACATTTCTGCGTATTATGTTTTTGAGTGTTGTTTCATCTTGTTTGTAATTATTATGCATTTGGTCACAATAGTATAAGTGTTATGTTTGTTTTTATGTACACTATTATTATTAATATTATCCATATTGTTTTATCTATATATATATATATATATATATATATATATATATAAGGGGACTTGATACCATAAAACTTATATAATGTTTCAAATAGAAAGGAAGCCTTTTTTTTTTTTAAAGACTTTAAGATCCTTTTGGCCAACACTTCATCAGAGGATACTATTGACAATGTTAATTGACAAAAAGACAAAAGAGTAACCATAGATACAAACTGACAGTGTCAAGGTGTATGGAAACAGCTGGCTCAGTGTTGTACAGGGCCCCATCTGAAAACCATTTACATGTACTTCAGGCTATTTATATCACGTTATACAGACCAGGTCTTTGTAAACAAGAAGAGAATTTCATGCATTCTCTTGTTTTATTTAATGGGCTGTAAGTAAAAAATTTTCACTTTTATACTCTGTTGGAGCCTTTTCATTTTATTTTGTAAATTTTTTTACAATTATCTTTTATTCATGTTCCAACTTTGCTCTCCTCTTACAGTTTGTCTCCATGGTTAGTTTTCTGTCTTTTCTTTAATTAACCTTACTAATAGTACCCTCTGAAGTGTTGGCCAAAAGGATCACAAAGTTTTAAAAACAGGTTTTCCTAAATATTCAATATATATATATATATATATATATATATAATTGTTTCACCCCAAGTAAGACAGTACCACTACTGATGTGCAAGGGGCTACATAAGAGTAAAATTTTAAGCAGGAGGAGAGCAAAGAGAAAGACAAACCAGTTACAGGGAGTGTCTGAGAAAGGGCAAGAGAAGGATGGGAACATAAGTGTGAAGACAGTTGCGAAGATAGAGAGAAAGGAAAAGAACAAGATACACTGGATGATGTAGAAAGGACGAGGGAAGGACTGGAGTCAAGTGGATAAGAAATGGGAATTGACATTGCATTTAAATTTCTGGAAGTTGTAGCCATCAGGAAAGTAAGTATACAGAAGGGAGTTCCACAGGTGAGAAGTGCAAGAAAAGAAACTGATGGAGTAGAAATGCTAGCTGCACTTGGTAGATTTAACTGTAAAAGGGTGAGAACTTGTTGCCAGTCTGGTTGCTCAAGTAAATTCGTGTGGAAAGGGCACTAGTGACCTAAGCTCAACGGAGCAGAAGCCATGAAAATATTTGTAGAAGAGACAGTGAAGTCCCATTCTGCCGGTGAAAAAGTGGCTGGAGTCGAGCTGCTAGATCGGGACCAATCACATTACAGATTCTCTTTTGGAGCCTGTTGAGAAACCCCACAGTTTGCATTATTGTTGGGGTCGTAAATGTAAGTCAACATAAAGTAATGCCCCAAATCTTAACATTCTCAGATATATTAAGAGCATTAATATAGCAGCTTTCAATCTGAGGAAAGAAAAAGATATGCTTTGCTCATGGTACATACAGGCCATCAACCATCATGACTTAGAGATAAATAGCGTCTTGAAACTGGTTAGATGACTGGAGTGAGGAACAACAGGTTGCTCTGGACAGACAACACAGATGTATCCATAGTGATTCATTGTCTTTTACAATGATGTTTACTCTGTACAAGACCTGAGAGCCACTTGTAATAGAGGGTTAGAGTAAGCGGTACAGTTTATGTGTATATGTAGGGATGATAAAAGTTGACCCTAGACTTTAACAGGTTTCAGATTGTAGTGATCAAAGAAGCATCTTCTTGGGAGTCAGTTTCCAAAAGCTGTGGTTTGTAAGATGTTGCTTGAGTGGAACTTACATGTCACCAATGGAATATGAAAGAAATAAGTGTGGTTTGCTGCAATGAGTGTGGTATTGCAGGTCTAAGTCATGAAGGTTAGAATTAGTGGAACTAAAGAATGTAGTTCTTCTGGACACTTTCCATGGAAACAAAACTGCAAGAGACTTGCAAACATTTCATTAGTGGGAAAGGGGTTGTAGGGTTGAAAATAATTTGATACCCACAAGGATGCTGAGATCCACTCTATCAAGAGTGAATAGTGCAGACTTGGCAGCTCTTGATCATATATGGTAGCAGTACTCCATTTTCTGCCTGATCTGGTTCTTGTAAAGGCGGAGGATAATAGGGGGAGTCAGGGTTAGACTGATACAGGGAACCAATTATTTTTCCAGTATCTTTAGCAATGGATCATATGTACAAATTCTACTTGAAGTCTGGGTTGAGTTTAAGTCTCAATAGCTGCTCAAGGCATGAAGCTTACCTGAGGGAACATCTATTTATTGTAATAGGTGAAAGTTCTGGTTTTGATTGGTTTGTATGCCAGAATAAAAGAAATCCATGAGCTGAATAAAAAAAATTTGCTATGTCAATTACAGGAGCTCAGATCTTTTGAAAGAATACAGGAAGAGAATTCATGCTTTTCTTAGCAATAGTGTAGTATTTCACATTCAGCTTCAGCTGAAATTTAATTTTGTTTTGTTTTCTGTACTGATAACAACTCAATCGCTTTGTGCAAGATTTTTTTGTTCCATTGTGGAATCCAGATTCTCTTAAAGGAATTGTCAGTAAGATCTGTTTTTCCTTATGGACAGTTCAGAACAAATGCAAAGAAAGTTTCTTTACTTAATATTATTGAAATACTTCCAGTTTTCCTTCCATATAAGAAGTCTTAAGAATCAATCTAGCATATATAAGCTCGATAGATGTTCCTCAGAGCTTGACATCAATCCTATTCAAGGACTGGATACTTGCATATAGAATTGGTTTATAGTGGCTTAGAATATAGAATCACACTTTGATAAGAGAAATTTTTATAAGTATCATAGGCACTCTAAAAGATGCTCACCAAATTTAATGATATGCAGTAAGTAGTGTATGAAGACTATATTGCACCAATATTTTCAGTGCAGAGAACCTTTCACACTTAGCAATCTAAACCATGCAATAATCTCAATTAAAAAGCAAGCTGCTCTAGTTATTCATTTAGCTTAGTTTTCCACAAGACCTCAAGTGTAGAGTACTGTATGAAGCTTGAAATCACTACTGTAGTAATAGTCTGTAAGACAAAATTGCTAACCATTGGTCTATGGTATGGTGTCTAGTACACCAATTACATATTTTGTTTAAAAATATATGACAGTGAATTTTTGTTTTTTGAAACAGTTTAAGACAAGGATAGTGGCTCGAAATGAAAAATCAGAGAAAATTTGAATTCCAGTTGCATTTGTTACATTCATTTATGCATAAAAATTCTTAATGCAATATTCACTTGCAAAAAAAAGAATTGTTAGCTTTAAATAACTCACAAAGTGTTAAGTCATAAAAACAGATCAAAGAATCAAGACAGAACATTAAATTTATATATAAGCTAAGCAATCTGAGTTAGAAGTGTTGTTAGTTTACTTTAGCATAAATCAATAGAACCTGAAAAATGTTTTATTCTTGTAATATTTTTTGTTAATGAAAAAGTCTGTACTTGAAAATGACCCACGTTTTTATGGTCATATTTTTAATCTCCCAAAAGACAGTTTTAAAGTCATTTAAAATTGATTAATAATAGATACAAGTTATGAGGTAACACTTTATTTATGAAATGTTAATTGGTTTCCTAGCATTGCACATTTCTTTTTCTAAAGTACAGTTTATTTTTGTCTAAAAAGGAAAAAAATATTAATGCTATATATTTAAAAAACAAGAATTCAAAATGAGTGATATCCACCCACATATTCACAAAATTAATGAAGCTGAAATTGTGAGGAAATTATCAAGTCTACAAGGGAAAAAGTTAATGGAAAAATATATAGAAAATTGTTGTTGCTGTCATAATATAAAAACTGCAAATGTCTGTAAATGTAAGTACATATATACATGCACAATGGATACCGAAAGGTTGTTGTCCCAACACACTTCCCAAAACATGGGCTAAATAATAAAACATCGGAAATTTTTTTTTAATCCCACCTTAGTTGTGCAAAGAATTTTGCTCTTTGTGTGTGTGTGTGTGTACATATAGGGTGTGATGAATGAAGTATTATCTAAATTGTGCAAAA
The DNA here is from genome assembly GCA_037127315.1 of Ascarosepion bandense. Taxonomy (NCBI): domain Eukaryota; kingdom Metazoa; phylum Mollusca; class Cephalopoda; order Sepiida; family Sepiidae; genus Ascarosepion; species Ascarosepion bandense. Next base: position 167,687 of record JBBBDQ010000646.1, on the reverse strand, counting down.
ATAACACAGACAAAATTACACAAAAATATTTGTTACGATCATGATGTTGAATAATGACGTTTTATTTTATTTTTTTTATAATTGTTTCACCCCAAGCAAGAAAGTACCACCACTGATGTGCAGGGGGCTACATAAAATAGTAAAAGTTTAAGCAGGAGGTGAGCAAAGAGAAAGACAAACCAATTACAAGGGATGTCTAAGAAAGGGCAAGAGAAGGATGAGAATACAGGTGTGATGACAGTTGCAAAGGTAGAATGAGAAAAGAAAAGCACAAGATACACTTGGTGATGTAGAAAGGACGAGGGAAGGATTGGAGTCAAGTGGATAAGAGATAGGAATTGACATTGCGTTTAAATTTCTGGAGATTTTAGCCATCAGGAAAGCAAGTATACAGAAGGGAGTTTCACAGTCAGGAAGTAGTGACTAGTAGCAGAAGCCATGAAAATATTTGTAGAAGAGACAGTAAAGCCATATCCTGCTGGTGAGGAAGTGACTGGAGTCAAGCTGCAAGGTTGGGACCAATCACATTACAGATTTTCTTTTGTAGCCTGTTGAGAACTCCGAGAGTAACAGCAGGGCTGCCCAACCAGTTATGATAACAGTATTCTAAGCCTGGGCAAATGGTTTGAGGCAATCGATCCTGACTTAGCATCTCGACTTCAGTAACTTTCTCACCAACATGATGTGGCTTCCTTCTGCCTTTTCTACAAATATTTCCATGGCAACTACTCTGATGAGCCTTTTTTCCCTGATGCCTCAAGCATATGAATTTAAGCGTGCTACTAGATTGGCATCTGGGTCTCACCCTTTTACTGTTGAAATGGTTAAATGCAACTGCCACTTCTACTCTAACAATTTTTTTGCACTTCAATTTGAACTCTCTAGCCTTTACTTGCTTCCCTAATAGCTACAACATTCAAAAGTTTAAATGCAATGTCAATTACTATCTTTAATCTCCCTGAATTCCATCCATCTTCTATCCTTTCTTCAACACCCACCCCCTATATTTTTTTATCTTTCTCTAATTCCCTGTTCACTAATGGTTCTTTGCATGGAGTGATACTTGTTTTTATATATATATATATATATATATACGTGATATTTATTTTTATACAAATGCATATTTTATTTTAAGAAAATATAATCTTATAAGAAAGTTTGTAAATTATTGATGTTTTTAAGGAATTTAAATTATAGTCTGAAATTCTTAGTTATTAAAACTAATTCCTGATTTGATGTGTTCAAATAAAATATTCTCATTTTTATAATTATTTGGTGCCTAGTACAATAGGGTGTTAATAACTAGAGAAGTTGCAATTTTTTCTTAATAACTGGGGGTTTTAATGAAAGGGCAGCTAAAAAATTATTTAAAGTATCAAAATTAATAAATGGGGAGGGTCTTAATAAACTTGGGGAGGAGTATGGGAAAATTTCCTCAAAAAATATAGATGTCCACCTCATCTTTTAGGCACCTGATTAGTTGGTTATATTGCTTTACCAGCAAAGATATTCTAAAAACTTCAATTTATCTGGTGAGAAGGATTTCTGCTATTGCTTAAGATTTGATTGTCAGGTTAGTCTAAATTATGCAGTTGAAACTCAATTAACCCATGTCTTTTTATTTTTTCCTTTTCAATCTTCAGAGATATCTTGACATTTCTTAGCCAGAATTCTCAAAATGCACATGCATGAAGCAGGCCATTTCACTAAGGCCATTTCTTTTCTTTTCCAGTTCTATTAGCTTAGTTTTGACATTCTCCTAGCTTGTATCTATTATGTTTTCTCTAGTGTGTTTTCATTTGCAGTGAATTGCAAGAAAAGAATGTTTTGTTATAATCCAAATCAGAGTAAAAAGAGTATGTTGTACTTTTATTATTACAATATTATTTTAGTACTGTTTTTACTCATATAGAAAGTGAGAAAGAAAATATTATTACTTGCACTTTTCTTTTTAATTGTATTTATTTTTTGTTCATTTATGTCTTTAATAGAAAAAGCATCAATGCTTATATCTACAAGTCTGTAATATAGATTTCTATATTACAAAATGTAGAATATTTCTTTTGAATTGAATAGAAAAGTCAGTACCTTTGATATAATTTTACATCCAATAATAGTCAAAGTAATACATTTGGGAATGAGAATAAATTTAATTAATATCAGAATTTGAAAACCAACAGAATAAAATGAATTGTAAATAGCATTGATAAAAAAGTCTTTGAACAAAGTTTCTTTTGATAAGTACTGAAAATCAATATAAAGTTTAAATATATTTATAATAGTGCTCCCCAGATATATTTTTCAATATGCTCGTCCAAATCTATTTACAGTAGTTTTATCAGGTTCAGATCTGGCATTACAGTAGTGAACAATCGATAAAGAAACTTGTACAAGTTCTAAGGAGATTCAGTCAGTTAAGTGCCATACGTGAAACATACTTGGGCGACATGTCTCAAAAGAAACATGACTGACTGGGCAGAAGATTATCCTGCAGTAGGTTGCCATTGCTTTCTGCAGTAGACTAGTTGCCAGCCAAGGCTATAGAACCCAATCTGTCCTGCTATTTAACCCATAACTGGAGGGAAGAGATGGACTAATACCTTTCCCAAGGGTATTTGAGTGTAAGTGAATGCAATGGATTCAGCTGGAATTCGAACTCAGCTCCCCAATTTCTCATTCTGAGCTGATATCTACTGCACCACAATGCGCATCCTCTAAGGAGATTAGAAAGTACAAAAAAGGTGTTGTAAAAAATCAGAAAAAGACAGCTGAAACTTTTGGAAAATATAAGGAAAGAAAGCTTGAGGAACTTAACACTCACAGGGCACACTGAAAGTGTAGGAAGCTGGGAAAACAAAAAATAACTTATCAAATATGTTTGAGAGAATTGATGACATAACAAGGGCCATAATGACAAAGAAAGGGACAAAAGTTACTTAGAGCAACAAAAAACTTAATTAAAAAAAAAAATATATATATATATGTGATATATATTTGTATACAAATGTATATTTTAAGAAAATATAATCTTACCAGAAAGTTTGAAAATTATTAATACTTTTAAGGAATCTAAATTATATTTTCTGAAATTCTGAATTATTAAAACTAATTACTGATTTGATTTGTTCAAATAAAATATTCTCATTTTTATTATTATTTGGTGATTGCCTATTTCCTGAAAGAATATTGCACATAACAAAATTCAGCTGACCATTCTTTTATGTTTTATTCCCAGATAATACTGTTTATTATTTCATATGAATAAAAGAAAAAATATTTTATTGGTTAAAATAAAATAAACATAAAGAAATTTTAAGAGTATTTAGTTATGATCAGAATATATTTGCAAGGTAATTGAATTCTAAGATTTGTGTGGATCTCAATAAAATTGTCTTGCAAATGTATTATGATTATAATTTTGTGTGTCTGTGATGCCAGTAGATAAGTCAGTAGCCTAGTAATTATTTATTCTATACAAAAATACTTATTTTTAGCGTGATCCTCTCACTTTTCGATGCCTCAAAATCTAATGCTAATCCATTAATCAGGATGATTGAATATTATACATTAAAGATTTTAAAAAAACTTCAGTTAATAACTACGTTTAACTTACTGATGCATCTGTAATATATATATAATATATATATATATATATAATGAATATTGATGTCAGCAGCCAGTGCTGACAATCTATTTTATGCTTAAACATGATCTTTATGCTGTGTTTAAGCATAAAGCAAAATGCCTTTGAACCACTGGGTGTTGACCTCAGTGTCTACTTATACATTTACATACACTCTGTCCCTGATATTGAGCACTTTAACCCACAAATCTAGCATACCCTAAAACTAAAACAATATTCTCATATAATATATGATAATCTCATATATATATATATATATATATTGTGTATTTGTGCAGTAATCTCTTATGCAGGTTTCATTAAAATTATGCAGATGTTATATTTAATTTTTTAAATTTTTCATGTGATTTCATTTTTTCTTTTCAAAAGCTAAATTATATAAAAATTGTCTAAATGTTTCATTTTTCCAACTGCTTTTGGCTATACTTTTAGCCATTATCAAGGATGAATTTTACTTGTGACTGAATATGCACAGCATGGTGTTTAATTATGTGTGTAAAGTTGTGTATATATATATATATATATATATATCAGTCAGTTAAGTACCATGCGCGATACACGCTTTGGGCGATCATGTCTCCAAAGAGACATGACTGACTGGGCAGAACATTATCCCGCAGTAGGTTGCCATTGCTTTCTGCGGTAGACTGGTTGCCGACCAAGGCTATAGAACCCAATCTGTCCTGTTATTTAACCCATAACTGGAAGGAAGAGACGGATTAATACCTTTCCCAAGGGTATTTGCGCGTAAGTGAATGCGAGGAATTCAACTGGAATTCGAACTCGGTTCCCCGATTTCTCATTCCGAGCCGATATCCACTGCGCCACAACGCACATCCATTATGCATATGAATGCTGCTTAACTGGTCAAATGCACATAAAGTATGCATAACCAAAGTTAAACAACACAAAAATAACAGAAAATTTATTCCATAGCTTGTTCTCTAATGAATCTTTAATAAAAGGGAAAATGTTAAATTTATAAATTTTCCTACTTGTTCTATCATTGTCCGAATTCAATCCATATTTGGTTTGTATTTGGTTCCAATTTTTATATATATATATATCTCCATTTATATCATGAGATAATAGTAACGCCCTGCTAGGGCAAAACTGCTGCCCTTATGTGAGCCTATTTCAGTCCTATATGTTATATTCTCTATATACAGAATTGCTCAGTTTTAAATACTCTTAAAAGAGTTTTTTAAAACATATAAAATAACATTGATTATTTACCTACCAACAAACTGTTTTGGACATTTCAATGCAATTTTTAAAATGAAGTAGTATGTATTATATAGATAGTGTGTATGTATGCATTTCAATATTTTCATTTACTTACCTTCTGTTAATCTGATATATAGATTTGTATATTCTATCTTACACATGCACAATGGAAATTAAATATAAGGAATGTAACACATCACTCAATAAGTCCCTGGCTTGATATATAGATGGCGCCACTAATAAAAATATCCATATAATTTTTATGATGGCATGTGACACCATTTGGGCCCAATTGGATTATTAGTTTATAAATTACAGTCATTTAAGTGAAGCTACTGTTGCAAATTTTCAAAACAATGGAAAAGTCCAAATTTTGTGAGTTGATAAAGCATTGCTTTCCAATGGGGAAAATACTGTTCAAGCAAAGCAAGGCCCGATAAGTGTTATTTGAACTTTGTTCCACCGGAAACAACCATTAAGAGATGGTATGCTGACTTTCAATGCAGTTGTACATACACAAATGATGCTAAAAGCTCAAATCACCCAAAGTTGGCAGTTGTCCTGAACAACACCAAAAAATTCACAAACACGTTTTAGCCAATTATAAACTGAAATTGTGTGAGATAGCAGAGGAGTTGAACATATCAGAAGGCAGTGTATTCACCATCTGATATGAACATTTGTCAATGAGAGAGCTGTGTTCAAAGTGGGTGCCATGTTTGCTCATAATCAATCAAAAACAATGCATTGATGATTCAGAGCGTTGCTAGCAAATTTTTCAACACAACAAGAAGTTTTTGCATAAATATGTGACAATGGATGAAACGTGGATCCACCACTTTACTCTAGAGTCAAATCAGCAGTCAGCTGAGTGGACAGCAGCAGGTGAAAGTCATCCAAAGCAACAAAAAACACAAACATCAGCAAGCTAGGTTTTGGCCTTCATATCTTGGAATGCACAAGGTATTTTGTTCATCAATTACCTTGAGAAAGGAAGAACCATCAATAGCATATATTATATAGTATTATTGGTGCATTTGAAAGAAGAAATCACCAAAAAATGGCCACAAATGAAGAAGAAAAAAGTGATCTTTCACCAAGACAATGCAACTCTTCACAAGTTTATTGCAACAATAGCAAAATTACATGAAGTACACTTTGAATTGCTTCTGTATTCACTCTATTCTCCAGGTCTGGCCCCCAGTGACTACTGGCTGTTTGCAGACCTCTAAGGAAAGAGATTTGGCTCCATTGAAGATATGATATCAGAAATTGAGGCGTATTTTGAGGTCAAAGACAAATCATTCAACAAAAAAAAGTATCGAATTGTTAGAGAAGAAGAGAAGCATTGGTATATCACCCTAAAAGAAGACTGTTGATGAATAAAGTCAAATTTTGTCTAAAAATTCCTGTTTTATTGGTTAGGCCCATGACTTATTGAGTGATGTGTTAAATAAATATGAATAAATATTGTCTTGATAACTTAATTTCCTCCTGAATAGAAATAAGACAAGATAAATGTGGTACTGGTTTTATATATATGTATATATAAAAACGATAAAAATTCCAGGATAAGATTGGTAAATAATTCGTGAGGATCCTAGTAATATCATTTAAATATTTAAACTGATCCAACAGAGAGCTCTGCAAATTTAATTTACAGAGCAGGTATCAGACAGCTCTTTCCTGAAAATACTGAGAATTTAAAGAGAATGTCCTAAATCCACAGATAGTAGAAGCTGATAGACATGGCACATACTCCTAATAGCCTAGGTGATAGATTACGTCTATGTTTACCAGAAAAAATTAAGATTTTGAAATTTAAATATCAGAATGTACTTCTGAATAAACTTAAAGAAATCATTAATATGTGTTGTCATGTAATAAATTTAAATTTCAATAATTATCTCCTTCTTCCATTTATTCATAACTAGCAGTATAGCCCGGCGTTGCTCGGGTGTAATGAAAGCTTTAAAACTAATCCATGGTCCTGGAGCTCAGACACTTTGGACATTGGCATGAAAGACTAAAAAGCAATAGTTGTTTCTAGTTAAAGCAAACCCATAGACTGAAGGAAAAATGAATGGATGTAAGTCAAATTTTGATTTCCTGCTATCGATATCAAATAAGATTTTTCATCATAAACTGAATTTTGAAGGCTAAATAAGTCCCCTGAGTAAATGGTATCATGGCTGAGACTAAGAACTACAATTATACCTACTTAGAGCTAAACCCGAAGCAAAACCTAAATTAAAAGCGCTGAAAAAATAGACATACAGACAGATAAACAGACACACACATAAAACCTTTTATATATATATATATATATATATTATCAATTTTCTACACTATTGTAAGAACTGCAACCTTGAAACTTCTGAATATCGTTTCTTATGTCTTTGTCTATGAGTGTACCAAATCTGATTAAAATTGGACCACTCCTTCTATAACCCGATTTTTTTGATTATCGATTTTCGATATTTATCCAGGGGTACCTTGACACAAAACCTAGCTAAGAACACTTGCAGACACTTATAGTACAACTGTGTAAATTTTCAAGAAAACCGGTTCAGCCATTTCGGAGTCTATAGGTAACGGATACACACACACACACACAAAGTTTCATTTATAAATAAGTTTAGATTTAGACCAAACCATTTATTTAGTCCATGGCAGTTCCAGGTGCTGTACCTTTCCTGGATATCTCAGTTTCAATTTATTCCCTTTAACTTAACTCTCCATGTTTTTATTTATCTCTGCTGTAGCCAGGGATTGAACACACAACTCTTTTAGTCAAGTCACTGGATTATTTCAACCAACACTTTTATCCACTGGGCCATATGTCCTTGGGAACATTAGTGTATGTATAAGTCCTAAAAATTGATTTGAACATCAGTAACTAGGTAAAATAGATTGAACTTCAGATTTTCGAGTGAACAATTTCTTATTTTGACAATTGAGCTATAAAAAACAGAATGTAATTATTATATTACTTTGTTTTTTAAAAAAAAAACTTTCTCTCTTCTTTTTGGTACATTTTTAGATGAATTTGATACATTTTTAGATGAATTCCTTTTTATAACTACTCTCATGCCAATATCACATTGAAGCACCACTTCCCATATGGTCACTAAAGTTAAGCAAGATCAAGCCTGGTCAATACCTAGATGGGTGACAGCTTGAGAACACCAGGTGCTGTAAACTTGGATGTGCAGTTGGTGTAAAGAATAATAGCTCAAAAATTGTAATTGGAGAGTCAAAATCTGCTTCCAGCTGAGTTTGTCATACTCCTTTACATGCAAAAATACGTTTAGGAAAGGCATGAATCTACCACTACCTTCTCGCAGCTTTGGATTAATTAGCAAGACTTGTATCACTGAATCATTCTCTCAAAAAACTTCTTACAATATGAAAATATTTTCTGGCTTTAAATAATATGCAAAAGGTTTAAGGGCATTAGAATTGAATTGATCAATAACTGTGCAGGCCACCTAAGTGGACAATGTTGCTACACTGATATCTTTTTACTTTTTTGGCTGTCCATAAAGCTGTTAGTCAGTTGAATAAAAACTCGTCTTTCTTAATCTGCCCCAGTGTAGCTTTCATTTCCATTTCCTTAGGTTATTTTTAATCTATTTTTTTATTATTTCATCAGACACAACACCCATTGCCTAACCCTGAAGCCATTACCAATCTATGTTCATAGAATCACATCCACTCTTATGTGTGATTGTGATTGAGCTGCCATATTTTGCATGCAAAGTTATTTCAGGCCAGTAGTCATCTGCTAAATATTGATGCAGTAGTCAAAAATATTACATGATAAATCAATTACCTGGCAGCCATGTCATGCAGCCAGGCCAAACAGATGACCACTTAAGGGAAAGATGAAACAGGACAAACATAATGTGGATGGTCAGTATATGCTTTTGCTCACATCCCCAATTTTATATATTGTATGCAAAATATCCCAGCATTCATTTTTAAAAACTTAAGACTGTTGAAAAAAAGTTTTTTATTGGGAACTTTAGCTCATACCTAATATAATGCGAATACTATTTGTTTCCTTATAAGGAAACATTCATTATCTCATAAGCTTGTAATACTTTTGGTTGAAATTTATAAAACATTTCTCTTAAAGCAATTTTTCAGGAAAATGAATTTCTCAAACTCAGTTGCTGTAATTACTTTTTCTAGTATTGATAGGGGTTTCCTTCCTAACCTTTTATTTGAAATAGGTAGGTCAACACCTTGATTATGTCATTATTTTCTCTGAGTTACATTTGATATATATTTTAGGTGTTGCTACTGTTGAAAGTTCTTAAGTGTTGGAATTTCTGTTATTTGGTACACTTCTTTATCTGTTCAAGGTTAAAAGCCAATGTATATTTGTATAACAATTGTATTTTTACAGTATAGTTTACTCTGTACAATCTGAGGGGACAACTTGAGGTAGAGAGTTGTGTTAAGGGATAGTTTATATGGACAGAAGGGGGCGGTAATGATTGACTCTAGATCAAGATTGTAGTAATCAGGTAAACATCCTCTTAAGTTTGTTTCATAGGGCCATGACTCACAGGAAAAAGCTGATTTTTTTTTTCTCTCTATTAAAAAAAAGCTGTAGCTGAAAAAAACTCATTGTTAGTCTCATAGAAATTTTTGATGCAACATCTACTCAGTAAAAAAGAACTATTCTTACAATCCAAAATGTTTTTTGGCTTTAACTAACACACAGTGTTGATAAGCTGTGAAAAAAAATCATCAGTCAATCAATTTCAACCATTTTTAATGTTGTGGAACTCTTATAACTAATAAAAATGTTCTTCATACTTCATATCATCTTGGAATCAACTATTTTTCTGATTTCCTTTATTTTTTTTATTTTTGATAGGTTTTTTTAATTTTGGAACTTTCTTAGAACATTTTCAACTAATCTGTTGTTTGATTGTCAAATTTCAAGAATTAAAAATTAAAGAATAGCATGAAATTAAACATGAATCTATATAACCAGGAGCAAGTCAACTTGTATGGCAATGCCAGTATCACTACAAATACTACCTTGGCTATCAAAATCATGATGACCAGACAGACATCTTACATTACTTTTTCATTCCATGTTGCATTTCTCTTCCAATTTCTCTCTTTCTTTCCCACCACTTTCCTCTCTCTTTTTTCTTTCACTCATTCTACCACTCCCTCTTTTCCACCATTACTCCTTCACCTCTCTATTATCCCCAATACTCTGTCCTTCTTCTCTCTCTCTCTCTCTCCCACCCCCACCAATCAAATGCCTCTATTTCCTCACCATTCCTCCAATATTCATTCTTTTCTCTCTTCTTCATACCATCACTACTCCTTCTTTTCTCTTTCCCCCAGTACTATGTTTGTTAAAATCCATGCACAATCAGAAGAGCTAACAATAATGTTTAACTTCAAAAATGAAAAAAATGTTTACTATTTAGTCAGAATTTTTTTTACTAAATTATTTCAAGACTCAAGAGCCACTTAAGGTAGGGGGATACATTCAAATGGTAATGATGAATAAGATATGTGACATGACTGGAAGAGAAACTGTTAGGAAGTGAAGATATGAGACTAAAGAGGACAGATAACAATTGAAGAGGTCAAGATTAAAATCCTGGGAATCATTTATACAGTCTGTTACATAAAATGTCAGTTCTTGAGAAACACCTGTCTGAGTGTAACTTAATTTTTACATTTGTAACATGGAAGGAATAAGATTGATTTGACTATATTGAAGCAGCATGGTGTGTCCTAACAAATAAAGGTCTGACCTGGTAGAACTAAAGAATGGAGCTCATCTGAACATTTGCCATAGAAAAAGCAACAGAGGCTTGCAGTGTTGCATCTGTGGGAAAGAGGCTGAATGATATTTTACGATTTCTTTTGGCTTCAGGCCACCAACTCTTTGAATTATATTATAAGGCAGTGATTCCCAAACCTTTTTCCCTGGGCTGCATTTTTTTTTTCATAACTCTTTCCTCCAATTAGTGGACACTAGTTACTATATTCTTAAAACTTGATATAATGCAAAAATATCACAATGATAAAATTGGTCAATAATTATTTATAACTATTTATACTGGGACTTATGCATGCAATTGCAAGTAATCCATAATAATATTTTAAATTTTGAAATCATATTTATTTTTAGCATATGAATTTTTTGAAACTGTTTCTAAATTTTTGTCTTTCAATCTTTCTATTTTACTAGTTCTCCTTTCTTCCACACCATTTGGGAGCCACTGCTCTAAGATATGATGCTTCGTAAGCCTAATCTGTTGCATTAACCTCAGAAACTTTAATCAACTTTTGCACAAATCACATTGTAAATTATTCTTTTGACAACAATCAAGACTTGTACACACATATATATTACTGTCATTTTTCTCTTTTATTCATCTTAAATTCTCTCTTTTTCATTCTTTTTTCTCTCCATTAATTTACTTTATTTTCCTCACACTTTTCCATTTTCTACTTTTTTTCAATGAAGCAATTTATTATTACAAAAATATATTTCTCTTACATAATTCCAAAAACACATTTCTTTCCATTCATGTTTTGACCCATTACTGATGACAGCTTCATAACAAATTGTATACCTTGTCAAGATAATATTTGAACCATACAATAATTTTCCCTATATGCATGTAATTTATTCAAACTAAAAGAAAAACATGGCTCTGATTTTTATCTTAACTTTTAAGCATCTTTTTCTTATCTTTTCTTCACAATATCTAATTTAATAACTGATTATCTATCCAAAGTAGTATTCAGCTGTCTCAGCAAATACTTGACAGTGATGATTACTGCCTTTCTAGAGAAGAGTTTTCAAATTCAACTTCTATAATTTCTTTGATATAAAATACTAAAATTAATATTGAAAGTATAGATAAAACAAATGACTTTGAAGTTTAACTTAACACACTCTCACCTAAGCTATTTTGACTGATGGAAAAAATCCTCTGTGCTTATTTAAGCAAGTAACAATCATTGTAAGAATTCACAGAGCAACCACTAAAATCTTTCACACAAAATAGAACTTGGCATTGATGCTTAAACCAATGACTGAACTACAGACTTGTAGATTTTAAGTTTAGATAATTCTTTTAATTTATCTGATATTTACTATTACTCACGTTTTTTTTTTTACTAAACTTGATTTTACTAACTATAGTAGATTTTTAAAAACAATTTATAGAAAAAAGATAAGAAGATTTTAAATTCTGAAATCAGATTGGTGTTTACTGCCTTCTCCCATTGCTACTAAGAATAGAACAAAACTTCAGTTTTACATGGGATTCCATTATATATATATATATATATATGTGTGTGTGTGTGTGTATCCACCACCCAACTTGCTTAAGTATAATAAAGATGCTGCTGCTGCAGAATTATATCAAGTTCATAGATCAGTTATCTTTATATCTGACTGATAATAAATATATATATATATATATATATATATATATATATAGTCATGTAAATTAATAAATATACACATAAGGGTGTATATATGTATAGTGTTATTATTCAGGAGTTAATAAAACAGTGCTCAATGTATGAACAAATCTGTATAATATATATATATATATATATATATATATAAATATACATATTGTCCTATGTCTATGGCAACTCAGTTTCAGGCATTATGTAATTTCAAACTGAAATATGTACCTGTTGATTGCATAATGCATAAAACTCCAAGTAATGCCATAGACGTAGGACAAATATATATATATATATATATATATATCCACACACATACACACCCTTGTGCAAATTAATTGAAACAACTGCTATAGTTTCCTTTATTTCACCATACAGTGAGTTTTAAACCCACTGGAGTAACAGGGTGCAATTGATTTCTATTTTTCCTCAGATGAGGTCATTTGCAGTTGTGTGCAGTAATATGAATCTATTTTCGGGGTGTATGATGAAATTTGTTGGCCTTGAAAAATATTGCGTCATCTATGATTGCACTGGATTTTTATCCTGCCCAAACACTATTGTCTCAACTGTCGATTAGTTGTCCTTCAGCCATTGTCTGCAATAGACGTTACGCCAAGGAAGCTTAAAAAGTTTTAACACTGCACAAACACACAGGCAAGCCTTACAAAGATGCAGATATTGTTGGAGTCAACCTTTCAGCTGTCAATTGTGTCATCAAGGTGAAGAAACAAACTGGATCCATCAGTCCAAAACATAAAGGAAAATGTGGTCAGAAGAGCAAAGCAACGTCAAGAGACAACGTATACAGGATCAGGGAAAGTGTGAAAGATTCTAGGAAAACCTTATTTATTTTGTTTCAATTAATTTTCACAAGGGTGTGTGTGCATAGATGTATATACAAGAACAAAATGTTCATCATTTACTTGCTACCCAGGTTTCAACCATACAGATCTCATCAGACTGTAAGAGAAAACCCCAAATGCTTAATGCTTATTCTTTATACAAACAACTGCCAGAATTTCAATCAAAGTGAAGGGGAAAAGCAAGAGTGAGAGTAATCGAATATGAAGGTATGGAAGACACATATACTTACAACCAGGTTTCTACAGGTACAGGATATCTTTTTTGCATGTCTGCATCTTATCATTGCCTCTAACCTTTCATTCAATAAATTCTTCTAGTCGGGATATGTTATAATAGCCAATTTCTCCTACTGCAAAACCTGCAAACTTTATCCCTAATGCTGTAAGGCCAGACTTTTTTAATATACCCAATTTCACATTAGAGCTTGTGATTTTTTTTTGTTTTTTCTTAATTTTTTAAATTTCTACATGTAACTGGTGAGTCTGATATAATTTCTGTGATTTTCTAACTTGAATGATAATTTAGAAAAATCTATCATCTTAAACTTTTTTAGAAAAACTTTTTATCTAACCTAACCTGAATTTATTAAATAAAAGTGATTTAATAACCACATGCAAACATAGAAATAAATATCTACTTAAATATTTAGACCTGACTAAACTAGAGTCCCAACTTTTCACTTTTACTTTTTATTTACTTATCTATTTATTTCTTAGCTATTTTTCACCATCTTTTATTTTTTCACTATATGTGTGTGTGTAATATATATTTACTAGCAGTATAGCCCGGCGTTGCTCGGGTGTAATGAAAGCTTGAAAACTAATCCATGGTCTTGGAGCTCAGACTCTGCCTAAAGAATATTTGTGTGAAGTTTGGTGAGAATCAGATAAAAATTATGGATTTGTATAAAGGACATACAGACAGATAAACAGACACACACACAAACATCTTGCCTTTTATATATATATATATATTATCGATTTTCTGCACTATTGTAAGAACTGCAACCTTGAAACTTCTGAATATTATTTCTTATGTCTTTGTCTATGAGTGTATAAAATTTGATTAAAATCGGACCACTCCTTCTATAACCCGTTTTTTCGATTATCGTTTTTCGATATTTATTGGGAGTACCTTGACACAAAACCTAGCTAAGAACACTCGCAGACACTTATAGTACAACTGTGTAAATTTTCAAGAAAATTGGTTCAGCCATTTCGTAGTCTATAGGTAATGGATACACACACACACACACACACACACACACACACACACACACACAGTTTCATTTATAAATAAGTTTAGATATATATTGATTGTTTTATACTTAGTTTTTGGTCCTAATAGGGTTAGACCAGTGCACATTTGTATTAAAAAGTGTTCTATACAATTATATTGTAGAACTTTTGAATATTTTTCATCTCATTTAAAGATGAAAAATATATTTTTATATATATATATATATATATATATATATTCTTAAAGTAAGCTTTTTTTTCTTTTTTTCTTTTCTGCCTAATTTTAATTTTTAAGCTTTTCATGTTTAATTGGTTTTCTTTAATTTAATTTTTGATTTTAGCAGATATCTCTTGACTGTTCCTTTCTTTCTTTCTTTCTTTCTCTTTCATCAGCCGTATATTAGTCTGTCTACTTTCCTCCCCTCTGCCGTCCATAATTTGACTCTCATTGGCCATCTTGGTGTTACCAAAATTCAATGACCCTCATGTCATGTTGGAATTCTGTTTTGCTTGAAATATTCTTAAAGTAAGCCTTTTTTTTTTTTTTTTTTTTCTGCCTAATTTTAAATTTTAAGCTTTTCATGTTTAATTGATTTTCTTTAATTTAATCTTAGATTTTAGCAGATATCTCTTGACTGGGCTTTTACTAAGTTAAAACTTACTGATCCACCACCATGTTTCTTTTTTTTTTCTTCAATTGGAGTAGATAGATCTATCACCCAGTTCACACTCCACCCATGTCTATTGAACAGTTTAAGAAGCTCATCCCTTGTTCCCTGTTTAGGATGTGGTTTCCGGCTTTCTCTTTTCCAATCTTCTCACTATTACGTAGTCCCCTGCACATCCGTGGCGTTACCGCCTTGCTCGGGGTGATACGATTAAAAAAAAAAATATATATATGTTTTATTGCAAAGAATTTGTCACTTTAACTGAACAGGTTCATGCTAACTCCAAAGATTTGTGAGGACATCATTAGGATGTCATCACTCATCTATCTCCACTCCAATATTGAGCACATTATGATAAAAACATGCTTACCAAAATACCTTTTATTAGTAAAACTACTGAAAAAAGTTTTTATGTACCTAATGATTGCGTAGCACATGAAACTTCGAGTCATGCTTTAGATATAAGATATGTATGTTTATTTATATATAATGGAAATATATTTGGTCACTATCATTCACACATACTAATGTTATCAACATATACACACACTTAGTTCGTCTATGTTTTGGATGCGCTTAACACATTATTTTCGCTCACATATACTTACATTCATAATAAACATTGAATGTTTTTATTAAGCATTGGCACACACACTTAAACAGACACAAGTTTTTTCTTCTACATTTAATATTCATTCATTGCTTTATCACATGTGACACATGACCAATGAAACTATACCTCAATCAACATACTGTCTCTTTGATTTTTAAATCATTCATCTTTAATAAATCTCTGAAGAAGCTTATTAAAAGTGAGACATGTTAGATTAAAGACACTTTTTTCCTATTTGTTCTTTACTTATATATATATATATATATAGTGACATAAATAATAAATATACATATGAGAAAGGTGTACATAGGTATAGAATTATTATTCAGGTGTTAATAAAACAGTGCTCAAAGCATGCCATAGATGAAGGATAATATATATATATATATATATATATATTAATAAATATACATATTATCCTTCATCTATGGCATGCTTTGAGCACTGTTTTATTAACACCTGAATAATAATTCTATACCTATGTACACCTTTCTCATATGTATATTTATTATTTATGTCACTATATATATATATATATATATATATATATATATATATATATATATATATATAATACCTCCTTTAATCCATGAATTTGAGGTTCTCATGTCATCCTTGGACAAAGCTGAATGCTTTGCCCGCAGATTCTCATCCAACTCCACATTTGACTCATCTGGAGTACACCCACCCGACTTCCCTATTAGAACTGAGGCCAAACTTCACATCGTATATATTACCCCGACAGTAGTATCCCGAGTAATCTCAAAACTTGACCCCCATAAGGTGTGTGGAGATGACGGAATCCCGGTGATAGTCCTTAAGAGGTGTGCTCCTGAACTTTCCCCTGTCCCCTCTAAACTGTTTAACTACTGCCTTTCTGCTTCCTGCTTTCCTGCATGCTGGAAGTTCTCCTCAGTCGTTCCTGTATTTAAGAATTGTGGTGAACCCTCGGACCCATCCAACTATCGTCTTATCAGTCTTCTACCAATATTCGGAAAAGTATTCGAGGCCATAATCAATGCTGAAATAGTCCAACATCTTACTGCCCAAAACTCTTCTCTGACAGGCAATATGGCTTCCACTTTACCAGGTCCACGGCCGATTTGCTAACTACCGTAACGGAGTACATGCTCCAGGCCCTTGATGAGTCTGACGAGGCTCGCGCAGTTGCTCTGGACATCTCCAAGGCTTTTGACAGGGTTTGGCACTCTGGCCTCCTATGCAAGCTACGGGGTTACGGTATTACCGGTTGCCTGCTTGACCTAATCCAATCTTTTTTAAATAACCGCAAAATGAAGGTTGTTTTGAATGGGCATGCCTCTTCATCCTACAGCACGAATGCTGGTGTCCCACAGGGCTCTATTCTGGGCCCGACACTCTTCCTTATTTTCATCAACGACCTCCCAAATGAGATCAGTTCCCAAGTAGGCATCTATGCAGACGACACCACAATATACTCCCACACCAGTAAGAAACCTGTCGTGGCGGACAGACATAATCTCGCTGCTGACATTGAACGGGATCTATACTCTGTGATGAATTGGAGCAAGAAGTGGCTTGTCAACTTCAATGCGTCTAAGACCAAGCTGTTGTCTGTCAACCATCACAGGTAACCTCTCCTGCTTCCCATAAGCATGGACCAAGCGATTCTCCCTGAGAGCAATACACTACACCTCCTCAGCCTTACCCTCTCCTCAGACCTCAAATGGAACCACTATATTGATTCCGTAGCTAAATCTACTGCTAAGAAGGTTGGGTCACTATGCCGATCCAGGATGTTTTTTCTGCCTGAATACATCCTGCATATATACAAGTCAACCATTCGTCCGTGCATGGAGTACTGCTGCCATTTATGGTCAGGCGCCCCTGCCGTTCTCCTCAGTGTTCTTGACAGGCTCCAAAGGAGAGTCTGTAATGTGATAGGTACTGATCTGGTAGCTCAACTGCAGCCACTTCCTCACCGTCGAAATGTGGCCTCCCTTCGTCTGTTCTATAAATACTTTCATGACTTCTGCTCGGACGAACTTAAGTTACTGGTGCCTCCTCAACAGGTGTTTACTCGTGCAACCAGACTGGCAACTGGGTCCCACCCATTCACAGTCAGGTTAGTCAAATGCAGACGACAATTCTACTCTTGCAGCTTCTTCTCTCGCACTTCCTGCCTGTGGAACTCGCTCCCATATTCTTGCTTTCCTGACGGCTACAACCTCCAGAAATTTAAATGCAATGTCAATACTTATCTACTAACCATTGAACTCTAGCTCTCTCCCCCCTCTATATCCCTCCCTTTCTCTCCACCTATGTATCTGTCATTGCACCTGCTTTCTCAGCTTTCTATTGCTCCTTTCTAACTAGTTTGTACTCCTCACTCTTTTCTAATTAATCTTTTTACAGTTATGTAGCCCCCAGCTCATCAGTGGCATTTCTGCCTTGTTTGGGGTGAAATGATTAAAAAAAAAAAATATATATATATATATATATATATATATATATATATATATAATATGAACTTGCATCCCTTTAGCAAGAGAAAGCATTGTTAGATCTGACATGCTTTAGACCATCTCTGTCACAATGGATCTTGCCAATTGAGCAAAGCCAAATAGTAACTTATGAGTACAAATTTCTTCAGTTTCTTGAAACATTTTTAGCTGCTCAGTTTCATATCCTAACATAAACAAACCAATCAAATAATGGATTTTTTATTTACTAATCTGACAGTTTTTATCACTTAAATATTATTTTTAGTGTATACCCGTGTCTGTGTAGATGCTCTATTCATTTATTACACAGTATATTTGTTTATTTTAATCTACCAGCTTATATATTCAAGTATTTGTTAAAAAAAAGATGCATTCTCTGAAGTATTTAATTGATAAAATCTGAGCAGGTTAAATAAAAGCTAAGCAGACATAAATGTTTTGAGAATCTTTAAAGAAATTTGTGCTTAGGCACTGTTTGGCTTTGTTGGGTAAATATACTCAAATGGCAAGATTGTTCATAGCCAAGTTGCGATATTTAATATATTTTATAATACACCAACCCGTGCTGGTTTTCTGAGACTACCTATTCTGATAAATGAAAATACAAAATTAAATAAACTATCTAGTAAAAATATTTGAAACAATTATTCTTTTCTAATATTTAATATTCCAAGGTTACTGCTTCATATAAAACATACTTTATAAAGAATTTAGTGTGCAGACATTTTTTTCTTTCATAAATGAATTTGAAAGGAGGTAATAATTCTTAATACACTAATGATTCTATATTTAAGACAATGGGAAAAACATCTCCAAAAGTTATAAGCTAAAGAAAATTTATTTACATTGATTAAATTAAATTTTCTTGCTGAAATATGCATTGGAAACTGGTTCTCATTTAAATACTATTTTCTGTATGAATATATAATAATAAATGTTCATTAATTATTTGGGTTTTTTCATTAAATGTGTATACATTTATTGATATATTCTTTCTTTCTGGTAATTTTCAAATCTCAGTTTAGATTATTTTATGAATAATAGGAATGTTTACTTTTTTCAGGAAATAGAATTACTACACAGTTTCTTGTATACAAAACATGGCATTTACTTTAGCTACAACTGATTCAGATAATCAATAATAGAAATCTTTAGGTAGAAATAGTGCCTCTACTATTGTAAATTGATTTGTTAACTTTAAATAGAGAATGTATATACTATTTGCTGAGTGATCTTAAATTGCCTTATAGACAAAGATAAAACTGGATTATTTTACCTGCCCGTGAAAGACTTAAAATGACCAATGTAAAAAGGGTGTGATAGTACCAAAATCTAACATTTAAGGTTTCAAATTTTGGAAGTGTTTTAGTACATGTGTACTAAAATAGCAAAAATTTTTATATTTTTCAATTTCTGTTGAGTATCAATCAAAATAAAGGGAATAAATTCAATATAAACAATCAAATAAAAAAGGCAACGTTTTCCTTGTGAAAAGCTGAAGACTAATGCTTCACTCCAGCCTCGTGTTAGATACTTTTGAAATGATTCCCATGATTCAAGAACTTGAACACAGGAGTAACAGCAATAAAATATCTGTAAAAATTCCCCTATTGCATCATTCAAATTTTAACAAAATATTGCAATAACAATCATAAATATAAAAATTCATCATTATTTTTAGAAATGAGGGAATACAAATGAAAATATTGGAAACAGATGTTAAACACTTCCATCTTCCCTTTCTTTCATTACTTTTTTGATTGAAACCAAGTAGCATCTCTGACATATTTTTCCATCTTTCTACCTATCAAAACAGAATAGTTAATTATTTGTGAGGTATTGGTTGGGCGTAACAGTCATACTAATGGAGGAATGAATAGAATTCTAATAAAATGCATGGTATTTCACTAAAATAGCCCCAAAATATTCAAGTACAGATGTACGAAAATACTAAATTTCCAGATAGATTGGTCTTATAAAATTTTTTTGAAAGTACTAAGGTATTCTTAATGTCTTGGATTTTGGTACTTCCTCCTGCTATTTGGAAATGTAGGAGAAAGAAAATACTGTGAAAATGTAATGAACAGCTCATGTAAAAATTTGCAGCAAATTGTTTAATTTTAGTATATTAACTACCTATTTATTCATTATGCAGCAATGGAAAGTGATTTAGTATATAGACAAGAATCTTGTAACTATAATGCAATTTTGAGAGTAAAACAAAATACATATTAAATTGTAAAATGTAAACTTTTGCATTTATATATTTTAAAACCTTCAAGTTATATTTCTCATGTCTAGTACATTGTAAAAATGTTTCTTTTTATTACTTTTGAATCTCAACTGAAATTCTCTCAAATTTTAGTTAAGAATTAAATTTTTATAATACAAGAATTATTTGCTCAGAGGCTAATCATAAACATAAAATTATTTTTATTTATTAGTATTTTGTTTATTTTATTTTATTTTATTTATTTATTTATTTATTTATTTATTTTTTTTAGAATATTTAAAAAATGAATAGTTATTACTAGGATTTCTGCGAGATATAATGACTTCCCAGAAGACATTAAAGCTTGAGGATTGTAGCAGTTTATGGCTTCTTTATGGAATTTGAATTAATTTAATGCCATTTGCATGTTTACATTATGAATGAAGATATTACATTTGTTAATGGTTTGTGTTCTTCTGAAGCAACCATATTTTAATATACACGTTCAGAAAATGGGTCTGCTTTGGTTTAGAAGGTCATGTGTTCAAACCCAGTCAGGATTTTGAATGCTGATTTTTAACATAGGAAAATTAAAAAAAAACTTTGTTGAAAAACAAAGTCTTATGACTCTCTTTTTTTTCATTTAGTATTGCACAACATTAAACTCTTTAGTAAATAGCTATAGATTTATATAGAAATGTGATTGTTCTTTTTTTGTGATTGTTCTCTTTCTCCATATGGGTCTAAATAGTATATGGTTAAGTGTGTAGAGAGAGGAAGAGACCAAATGATATGAAAAGTTCCTTGTAATCTGTGGTCAAAAACCCTTCTAATAGTGAGAGAAATCCTAGTTCCTGGAGATTCATCTCCTAGGTAGTGCTAACAGGGTTTGGTCAGGAGTATGTGATGAGCAATTTGGCAAATGTCAATAAGGTCTATGTTAAACTTCTTTTGTTATATTTGCCATTCAGTGGAAAAATTCTTGTATATGCAATAAAGTGTATCTTCTTTCTAATGTTTTATTGGCATAATGTACACTTGAATATAAATATATAAAATAGTATAACACAAAGATCGAAAAGTTTGATAATTATGGAAAAAGGTGTGTGTGTGTGTGTGTGTGTGTGTAATATATATATATATATATATATATATTCCTACTTTGAGGTATGGTAGTAAATATATATATATATTTACTAATACATCTCAAAGTAGGAAAATTTTAATATAAATGGTAATCTTTTTAATAACTTTGGCACTGAAAATTGATCTTTTAGACTGTACCTCCCTATAGCACTAAAAAGAAAGTATGAATACAGACTCTTGTAATTGCCAATTGACTGCAAGATATTATGTTGGTGAAGGAGTGGGACATTTCCTGCATTTAGATGTAAACAATGTGATATAACAGACATTATACTTTTACGACCATCAACATACATAGAAAGCTAAAAGGAAATGGTCATTAAAATCTGATTTCATTGAAGCCAGACCCAGACAAAGAGGCAACAGATTTTCCAATCAGGAAATTGAAAACTGGAAGACCCTTCCAGAAATTTCCTTGGGCCATTATCCTTGTATTTGCTTTCTTTAGACATATTTGAACTTCCTCAAGTTGCTTCTGTGCATTCATATTTTAATAAATAAAATCAGGTTTTTGTAACTGCTACTCTAGTAGCATACACATAGAAGCAGAAATAAAGTTTGTTTTTGTTAGGATTTTAAATAATTTTTTCATAATTTTTCATTTTGATCCTGAGATGATGGTTGCATCTTCTTACAAGTTAAGAATTTTGTACATATTAAATTTATTTATTTTTTTTTTTGATAAAATAAAGACAAGCAAATGAGGAAAGGCTGATAGTTGATCAGTCTGCTATCTTAATGTTTTACAGCAGATTTTATCATCCTAATTTCATTAATTTAGCAAAGGACACAAAAATAGGAAGGGGTACAGGAATCCCATAATTTGTGCAACTTATGTGTATATGGATAAAAAAAATCAGTTTTTTAATTCCTATAATTAAACTGAAGAAGGTGTTACTGCATTAATCAAGTATTATGTAATCACTATTCAGATTTTGGTATATAAAGATTTTAACACACTAATCAAAAATGCATTAAGAAGTGCCTGTACAGTGAGTTAATCTTAGAAGTCCTACCAGGATTTATTATTGATGGACATAATCATAACAACATAAGATATGCAGATGCTAGCCATTTTGATGGCAGACACAGAAAGAAAACTATAGGAACACTAAGACAAGGTATAAAAGAAAGCAAGAAGAACAGACTCTTACTTGTAAGAAGATGGAATGTATAGTCATCGGCAAGAGGAACTGTTCAAGATGCAAGCTACAAATTGGAGACATCAAAAAGCAATCAAGTACAGAAATTTAATTATTTATGAAGTGTTTTAACAAATGGTGGAAAATGAGGCACAGAAATCTAGACATATTGGTATAGTGAAATATGCCTTTCAAAAACTGAACAAAGTGTTAAAAAATAGGAAAGACAAAATTTAAGACAAAGAAGTTTGAACTTCTATTTAATATCAATTCTCCTATATGGATATGAATGCTGGACAATTTCCTCATAGATGTAGAGAAGAATTGAGAACATGTTCTACAGAAGGAAACTGAGAATACCACAGATGAAATGCGAGCAATGAGAAATTCTTAAGGAAAAATAGAATGAAAAGAATAAATGATTAGAATCAAAAGGACAGTTGGAATTTCTGTGATTCAGACTGAGGAAAGAGAGCTTTGAGAATTTAATGCTCACAGAATATATTGAAGGCCAAAGGGGAAAATAGCAAGTAATCTACTTAACATGCTTGTGCAAATGGATGACAAAACAGGGACTGGGAAGGATAGTAATATATCTTATAGTTAGAAAAGATAGGAGGCTGTAGAGATCCATGTTTTCTTATATCTTGAAGAGACATGATGCTTAAAAAGAGAAAAGGAATAATTTTTGGTAAAACGAACCATTTGTTTTACGCTCTTTCCTTGCTAGAAAAACATCTGGTGTTGTGAAAATAAATAAAATTTCTTTGCCTTCTCTGTAACTGCTTTTGTGAACTGAATGAGGTAGTGTTATAGTTATCAGTACAGAATATTGAACCAGCAGTGTTTTCTGGGTACTAATAGTTTTAGAAAAAGTATGACTCTACATCCCTGCATTGTTTTATACATCTAACCATAACTATCTTTCCAACCAATCAGTAGTAACAATAAAAAAGCTGTTGCACCTATTGTAAACCCTTGAGAGGTGGGACCAGTCAAAAACAGAAATAAGTTTTTTCTGTCAAATGAAGAAATTAAGAAATAACATTATTATTATTACAAATAAATTTAATTTTGCTGTAATTTTCTGTAAGAAATTAATTGATTTTTAGTTGGAAAAGTGCTGATTTTAAGTTTTTTCTTTATATCGGTTTCACATGTAAACCCTAATTCTTCTTTTATATACCATGTCACTCCTGGATGTGGGACATCATAACTCCACAATTTCCTATCCTTTATAGCTCAAAGTCACATTTGTCCCATTACTATCATTCCCAGTCCCCATTCTGGCACAAACTTGTTAGGTAGTTATTGTTTCCTCTGCTTCTTTTGCCCTTAATATGTCCTGTGAGTGTGAAATTCTACAAGCTTTCTTTATACATTGTGTCACAGAAAATTATCTCTTTTTGATTCTCAGTCTTCATTTTGTTCCCATTTTTCTGAAAATGTACTCATTGCTAACATGTTCCAGCTATGGTATTCTCAGCATCCTTCTGCAGAACCACATCTATATTGTCTCAAGTCTATGAAGAGAGTGTTCAGCATTTCTGATAATATAAGAGAATTAATATTACACAGCAGTTCAGCACTTTTCCTTTGTTTCTAATGGAATTTTCCTGATTCTTAATACTTTGTTTAGCTTTTGGAAAGCTACTTTCATTACTCCAATGTCCCTTTAAATTACTGTGTCACATTTTCTCTCTTCTGTCAAAACACTTCTTATATAATTAAATTTCTATACTTTCTTGATTTTGATGTTTCCCATTCATAACTCACATCTTGGGTTGTCACTCTTGTTAACAATCAATTCCTTGAGCAAATTTTTCTAAATTCTGGAATCTTATTGAAACAAAATGAAAAATATTAATAAGGTTCTTAATTTTTTTCACACATCAGACCTTTTGCATATAATTTATATTTAGAATGTTGATTCAAATATTAAATTAATATGCAAAAATTTCAGCTTTCAGAAAATTTGAGTTACTGAAAACTGAATTTTGAATATATCTCCTAAAATCTTTTCTTTTGCATTTTGATAAATACAAGATGGAACTGGATTGAATTGGATTATTTTTAATGATTTTTGCTTTCCCACTCTCTCTCTAACTTTCAAATTTGCATTTTTTTTTGTTTTTATATATAAAATGGCTAGATGTCACCATCAGTTTCTTAACAGTATTTTCTCTTGCATTTCTCACTTGTCAAACTCTTTTCTCGTTTCTGGCTTTCCACTCAACTTTGATCTTCAAAACTTTAAATCATTATTGCCTGTCTTAATTCAAGTACTTTTTTTCCTCTCTCATATTCTTTCAAACACAATAACCCCTTGTGTCTTACTGGCCTTATTGCCTTACTTGGGGTGAAATGATTAAAAAAATATATAGATAACATCAGATTTTTATTACACATTAGGTTGTAATATTAGTAAATGTTTTTGTATTTACTTTTATATTTAAAATTTCAAGTAATATTTCTTGGCATTAAAATTTTCTTGAAATGAAGAAATATTTCACCTGTCCTTTTGTGGAGTGCCAAGTGCCAGAATGATAAAAGAAAACTTACATAAAAGTGCAATTGTGGTTACAACAGCCTTTTGTTCTTTAGATGTGAACCTAGCAGAGGTATAGAAAATGGAGTCGAAATTCTGATTGCGTCTGTTGCACTTGCTTCATACTGATGTCCTTCTTTACCCAATCATAGGTTATATAACTGTGACAAAAGAGAAAATCATTTATCATGAAAAAGAGCATGCGTGTTTTTGTATGATATGCCAAAGACAAAATAACCAAAATAAATAAGTCAGTGGCAGCTGTTGCTTTAAATGTGTCTTAAATATGCTTTGTCTTATCCAACTGTCGACCAATGAAAAGAAATTATTTCATCAATAAAAGTGGTTGGCATTCTAAAAATAGTAAGCGTCACTTCATGACCATCTTGCTTTTTGGTGTGTTTTTGTTAGCATTTGACTGTTAGATAGTGCAGTGGATTTCTAGCCATTTATGTGTATTGGGACTTTTTACGTTAGATTTATGATTCATAATTTTGACATTTCTTTCTGCCCCTTGGATTTTCAAGTTTGGACCTGCAATTTTTGTTTTGAACTTGAGCTGCTACATCAATTCTCTAACAAGCTATTTTGGCAATATGGCGGACGGCAGATTCGACCTGAAATTGGTTCCAAATTTGACAACAGTGGGTCAAAAGTGGAATGGGTCAAGAGGGTTGAATTGGTATATGACCTCTGTAGTGTGAAGTAGCTCAAGACCATAATTCTCCTTCAACTGACTGAAGGGACATCCGCAGTGTATCAGTAATTGACCAAGGAAGTGGGAGCAGATTCAGCACAAATACACCACTTTTGCTACAGACAGTTTTTCTCTATATGAGCAGTTCAAAATTTGGAAACTATGCTCAAGAGAGACTGTGAATGCTTACTTGATAATTGGAAAATATTGGTAGTGCTGTATGGAGGAATACCTGATTGAGTGATGTGATGTGTGCATTTGTTCATTGACTCCATGCCTCTAGACAATGAAATATTTGGCCAGCCTCCAGAATTAACTCCTTGCTGCTGCTTGATGATTTACTGGCCTGGGTCTAGGCACTTATAAAGGAGGGGTCAGAAAAGGAGGAACTGGTGGTAGTGGCTGCAAGGCCTATTTAAAGTAAATATGTTCTTCAAACTGTGGGCCCTTCTATGAGGATTAAGTGCTAAATGCAATGGCACCAACCTCTTGGCAAGGAACTGCATGAAGAAGGTTAAGCAACTCAGGCATATTACAACCTCTGTTATAGATGCTAGGAGCTAGGGCACCTGTCACAAGAATGTCCCAGAAAACAGGTCAGGGGTTGATACATCAGCACCAACCTTGTCCCCCTTCATAATCTAAATGCAATACTACTAATTGTGATGCCTCTTGTATCTGACAATGCATGAGGAGATGAAATGTACTGTTTTCATGGGTACATGTTGGTTATGTTTGCTTATGAACATGTTCCATTGTCATCCATGGAAAAAACCGAAGTAGACATGCTGATGGAAAGGTCCTCAGAAGTCAAGAAATCACAAGTGTTGAAGTCTACATAGACAATGGTGACCCTATCAGTATAGATGTTCTAGTCATGGAAAGCAAATTGTTAGGATTTTACCTGCTCCTTGGGTTATCATTAAGAGGTTGGGCACTGTTCATGTTACAAAAATGGGTGGAGTCAGATTTGCTAATCCCCATATTTGTGCAATCAAGACTCTAAATCAGCTTGACTTTACTGTGGAATTTGACTACTGTACCAGCACAGAATCATGAAAGTGGTCAGATAGACACCCACTAGAATATCTAAAAAAGAAAAAGAAAAAAAGAACAAATAAAAATGGGTACTTGAGTACCCTGTGTCTAAGCAGGCAAGAAGCAAATATCAACATGAGCTACAGGAATGTATAGATGACTGGTGGCTGATATCCTGCCCGAAAAAGAATTTGGTCTTCCACGGGGCCTGATCCCATTAATGATGGTGGTTCAAAAGAATAAAGGAAAAGCTAGCCCAGTGCTAGACTGCCATGAGTTAATGAGCATATAGGTGTATACGCAGCTCATGCAGATGTTTGTGCCAAAAAATGTTTCTGTGCTTGATCTTCACATGGTATACTTACAGATACACGTGCATCAATCATTGTGGCCATTTCAAACCATTATTTATAAGGAGCAGAGATACTGCCTGACAAGAATGGGATTTGTGCTCAATGTTGCACCAACTATCATGAAAGTCATTAGGGATACTGACAAAAGATGAATTCATTCTTCAGGTCACTTCAGTTTCCATTGATGATATTTTTGTCAATATGTGTAAGATAACATCTTGCTGATTTTTATTGATGTGCAAAGAACCAAACTGATTGGAGGACAATACTCAAGTGCTCAGCTTACAAGTCTAGAGCAGAACACCCAGTACTGGAAGTGTGGGAGAGAAGTACCAAAAATGCCCAAAACTTTGACTCTGCAACAAATAATTTTACAATGTGTAAAATTATTAGTACACTTTCCTGTTTGTAGTTAGATCCATATTGCAACCATCCAAATCAAATATACGGCATCAGCAGAGATTACATTCAGAAGTGATGATGAAATAACAGATGAAATAACAGATGGCCCTATCAACATGGTTATGAATATCATTACCACATTACTGCAGCACAAACATGTGCAGCTGCAAGTGGTGTGTCAGTGGACACAAGTTTGAAGTATGGGTCAATGCGAGCTCTCTGGCAACTGGAGTGTCACTCAAATTGAATGAGAATGTAGTGGGTAATGCATACTGGTTACATCTCACAAAGGATGTTCAGTATATAAATGCAGCTGAGTTGGATGCAATACTCAAGGGTGTTAACGTAGCACTTCAATGGGATGCAAAAAGCTGCGTTTATTGACAGACTCTGCATGTATTCATGAATGGATATCTGACACTCTTAGTGGAAAAGCCAGGTTACACCCAAAGGTCTCAAATGAGAGGATCATTTAAAGGAGGCTCAATACCTTGGAAAAACTGATCAGTGAGTATGATTTATTGGTGGACATAGAACTGGTGAAATCTAACCAGAATCAAGTAGACAAGCTGATGAGGAAACTGTGGACATGGCTTGATACAGTGAGGAAAGAGACAGATCCTGTTAAACTGTTGTGTGCAGCATCAGTGAGCAAATGCAGATTCAACAAGATAAGGTTGGCATACTGTCAAAGTGAGCATCCTGGCATTAAAAGAAGTCTGTGCTTTGTAAGGTAGATTGATCACATGGTGTCCTAGGCAGCAGTTGGAGCTGTAGCCAGAGAATGCAGAGATTGTTGGTCTATTGACCCATCACCAAGAGGAAAGTTAGCTGTCAGCAATATGTCAACCTGGGTTGGGATGGATATAACTCATCATGTTTGTAAACATTACCTAATATTGATTGACTGCGGACCTACTTAATTCACAATTTGGCAACTATTACATTAATAAAATTCAGTCAGCATTATCAACCATTTACCTGCCCTATTTTTTGAATGGTGACCTCCTGCGGAACTTCTTGCTGACAATAACGCTACGTTCTGCAGTAAATCATTCAAAGAGTTTTTGGATGGGTGGAGAATCTATATCTGTTTCTGCTGCACACATGCCCCCACCTCCAGTAATCAGATAGTTGAATGTTGGCACTAAAGTATCAAATGAATTTCCACAAGAAAACATTGCTCAGTGATGGAAGCTGTATTTTGGCACAGCATTCCACCCAAAGATGACATGTCACCTTCCACTGAGCCTGCTAATGGGATTTATTATAGAGTCTGAAGTAATGATGAAACAACTCCATCAAAGCAAAAACATGGACTATTGAAATATTGGTTATGGACCATGTATAGGTAAAACCACCTCAAAACCGATGTCCACCCCAATAGCAAATGAGACGTGTTACTGGGATTAGAAGCCAGTGCGTGATTTTTGTTGATGGAATGCTGCAATATGTGAAGGATATACCCCTTTTGCTGGTTCAGTTAGGTCAACAAGTGATATCAACAATGAAGAACTGGTCAAAATAAGAGGCTCCTTGAGTATGTCCTCTGAAGAAAGCTTGGTGGAAATGCATATGATGACCCTTTGGAAGGCAATTTATCAGAAGAGGAGATGGTAGTTGTTTCTTTAAGAAGCACAAGACTTAAGAGACCCATCCCTGATTGTCACCAGTGTGATCATGAGATCAGGGAGGAGTGTGGTGAAAGTAAAAGTAATTTATCTAAAAAAAAGGGCAAGTGTGTTTTATACAATATGCCAAAGACAAAATAACCAAAATAATAAGTCAGTAGCAGCTGTTGCTTTAAATGCGTTTTGGATTTGCTTTGTCCTATCCAACCATTGACCAATAAAAAGAAATTATTCCGTTGATAAAAGTGGTTGACATTCTGAAAGCAATAAGCATTATGTTCATGACCATCTTACTTTTTAAACGTTTTGTTTGCCTGTAACTTCTGGACAGTGCAATTGATTTCTTGCTATTTACATGTGTCAGGATTTTTAACATTGGATGTGCGATTTGTGATTTCAACATTTCTTTCTGCTCCTGGATTTTCAAGTTTGGGCTTGTGATTTGTTTTGTTTTGAACTTGAGCTGCTACATGAAATTTTTAACAATAACATAGTAGATTAAACTCTCTAGCCTTAAGTGACAGCTTGTCTAAGAGAAAATTAAATTCAGTATCATAAAGAAGGCAACAAGAAACTGCTCAAATTAAGTTTCCAAAGTAATCATGGCAATTGATAGATAATAAAGAAAAGGAATTTAGGGAGAGCTGTGACCACCTCTGTCATGAAATGACATTTAAAGAAAGTTAATTGTTTCATTTAATCTCATAGATTTTTTTACTGTTTTCTCTCATGTTGACATTTGTTGAATTTTTTAATAGAAGTGAGATTCTGGATTATGTATGTCAGCCCTGAATGTCTTTTTCATAAGAAACTTATATAAGAGAGAGAGAGACATGGAAACACTGATAAATAAGAAAACTCTATTTATATGAAAAGAGAAAATGGGAAGAGCTGTTAAGTATACTTCCAAGGATTGAACTCTTATTCCTTGGCAGACAAAAATATTATTGCACAAACAATGCAGAATACATGGATCAATGGTTTAAATGAGCCCTAAAATGTAATACTTAATGAAATGGAAGGTACTGGTTGAAACTTGGAACTTGCTATTTCTTGGTCACTGAGCTACATAATACTTTGCAGTGGTTATAGTCTAAATTAGTTAGTATTTGGACAAAATTCTCATGTGCCTTCTATCCTGGTAAATAAACTCCTGGCTTTAGAAGGTGTTACATCAAGTGAAGCAGTAACAAGCAACTGGAACGCTATGCATGCAGCAAGAAAGTTTTTCATACAGTCAGTCATCTGAAAAAATCAGAAGAGATTTGCACCAAAAGATGAGACCCAGTACTTCTCTTGAATCTAGAAATAGAGATCTTGCATATATAGGGAGAAACAGATAAAATTGTTGGATAGGACCAGAAACAGCTATAAGAAATGAAAACAGCCCTAAACATTAAATAAAATTCAGTCAAAAGAATAAATGATTATCTATTCTGCCACAATGTTGCAGATAATATTGTTTCTATTTTTGTCTGAATTTGTGAGGTTTTATTAATATTCATTGATTCTTTCAGACCTCTTTTAACAATGCTAGTTTAAAAGTATCATTGAATATGTGACCATATTTTAAACATGTCTGTTTCCATGTGGTATAGGGTATAATTTAAATTTTTCAAAAGATGTTGCCATTTATAATTCATTTTATTTTTCTAAATTATAAATCTTTTGGTTTGCTGTCTGTATGAATATCTACAAAGTAAGTCAAAAACCCTGCTCAAAAAAGTTTTTGTAAATTGAACAGTTTCAATTACTTATTTGTTTTTAAGAAAGTATTTACTTACAGATTTTCATACATAATTTCATGAATAGAATTTAAATATGCCATAGATACATTTCTATAATTCTGAACCAGAATTAAATTTGAGGGAACACTTAGTTTTTTCAGTTTTTATTCTTTTTATTTGTTTTATTTCCTTCTCTTAAATTCTGCTTCCATCTTTTCACCATTTTTTGTTGCTTAGCATTCTTTCTCTCTCTCTTCCTTTTCCTCTCATTTCATTTGGCTTTCTGTTAGTGTTTTTTAACACTTTCTTCCCCCCCCCATCTCTCTCTCTTGCTTTCTTTCCTAATCCTCCTTTTCTCATCTATTTTTTCTTGCCTTTTTATTAACTCTCTTGCAGCTCTTTTTTTTGTGACATTTCTTACTCTTAACTCTCTCTCTATTCTATTTCTCTCTCTTATTTTCTCTCCTCTCTATTTTCTTTCTTTCTTATCTTAGTGTTCATTTTGTTTTTTACTTTGAATGAAAAATCCTTTTTGAGATTTTCAGCACAAGAAAATAAATGTGACTAACAAGCCAAATACCTTCCTTAATCCTCAGAAGAATAATTCCTTGCATCATAATATTGATCTGTAGAATAAATTCTGTGCAGTGACAGGAATTTCCCTTAGAACTGGTCTCTTGACAGAAGTCAGTGATTTCACTTTCACCCAAAACTGTTGACAACCAACAAATTCTTTGATCTCTTCTCACACATTCATTTATTGATCTGTCTATATAGATTATTTGTTCATTGAAGATGATGGCTAGCAAAGAGTATAAATACCATGTTTAAGGTATTTTTCCAAATTATTTTTGCCAAAATACTCTACTTGTAAAGTATTGAATAGAAAAGACTGAAATGTCAGACAGCATGTTTACCTTTGATGTAATTTTTTCTTATTAAAATGCAAAGAAAATATTCAACCAATATATTTCATGGCATTTACTTAAAGCAACTATATATAAATGGTAAATATACCAATAGTTACTAGATTTGTCTTGCAATTTGTTGTACTCTGCTTGTCTTGCAAATAGTTGTACCAAGCTTATTTTAGTTATTTTCAATCAGTTTAGCCTCAAGCAAGTTGGGACCCAAAATAGTTTTCAGAGGGTTACACTGAGAGAAAAGATTGGGTACAGGATGTATTGAAGAAAAGATAAAAGATGAATACAATTCAAGAAGATAGAAGATGGCAATTGACATTACATTTAAATTTTTGGAGAGCACACTTAAATTCATGTGAGCGGGACACCAAGGGAAAAGCTCATCCAAGCAGTTACTATAAAAATATTTGTAGAGAAGACAGAGGGAAGCCATGCCATGTATGTTAAAAAGTGACTGAATTTGAGATACCAAGTCAGGACTGATTATATTGAAGACACTTCTTTGGATTTTGTTGAGAGCCTTGAAATGAATAGCAGGAGCACCTGACCAGATATGACAACAGTATTCAATGCACAGATGAATGGTAAATTTGTAATTGTGCAAGATGGAATCTGATGAGGAAAACTTTCTGGCTCAACACAGAGACCCAACCTTTATAACAGTAAATGCAGCTATAGACCTGATATATTCGTCCCACTTCGGGTTGGTTGCAAAAGTGAAGCCAAAGAAGTGCAATGTTATGTTGTGCAAGAAAGTGTGCTGCTGATGGCTGGCAGGAAATTTTCTCTATGGTGATTAAAGGAGAGAAGCTTTGTTTTAGAAGCATTAAAATTTTCAAGCCATTTCCTGCCCCAGTTAATCACTGATTGGAGGTCCGTTTCAAGAACAGAAGCCATGTTTACTTTCTCAGCCTTGTCTTGCAAATAGTTGCACCAAGCTTGTCTTGCAACTTTCTTTCAGAATCTGTCCATTTTGGTAACTTTCAGAGAATTTCTAACTGAACACTATACTTAATACCTGAAGCAGATTATTCTCTTTTCTCTACCCATGTCTAGAGATATCTTGTATATATGTACTGCTCAGTTATTGCTTGCACTGTTACTATTTTTAAGTTTGTACTACCCTGATAATAGACTGAAACTGCATTTGTTTTGACATCCGATCCATAAATTAATGCTTTAATTCTCTAAACTAGAACTTCAAGTCTTAATTAAGATGTTTTTCTTGCCTGCTTAGTACTGCTATCATACTTGACAACTTTATCTCCATTTCTTTTTTTCTTACTGCTGCTGTTGAAGCCTTGCTGTTGTCTTTTTTTTATTTATAATGGTTTTTATATGGTATGTTTCTATGCTAGGCCTACTGAGCAAACTTTCATAAGATAATATAGAAATAAATACCATATGAGAGGAGTACAATGATTGAAACATTGTGATCAAAACTACAAAGATAAGGA
The DNA here is from genome assembly GCA_037127315.1 of Ascarosepion bandense. Lineage (NCBI taxonomy): Eukaryota > Metazoa > Mollusca > Cephalopoda > Sepiida > Sepiidae > Ascarosepion > Ascarosepion bandense. Next base: position 134,199 of record JBBBDQ010000646.1, on the reverse strand, counting down.
TATTAGTCCACATGTAAATAGCTCTTCATTCCCGAAATTCAAACAGAAATCAATATTATATAGCTAAGATACAATATCTGTATCTAAACAGAATAATGGTTACTCTGAAAAATATTTTTGACAAAATATACCAAATAAAGTATTCATTTTCTTTACATACTGATATTTATTCACATCATCCATAGGGAAAAAATGAATGCATATCAGAATGTTAGAAAGTAACCAGAATTTTTTTTATTAAATATTGATTCCTTATAGTATATGTGACTTGAGATAATGTTTGCTCTTTAATTTTTTGATCAATAATTAAATGAGAAGTGTATGTACGGACAACTTCTGTTTACCTACCCATTTTAATCAATTTAGATATATCATTATAATGGAAGAAAATACCTGAATAAAACTTACTTCATCAATCTGTATATTGTCCTGATTATCATATCCAAACAGTGGCTGTGAGATTCTAATTAATTTTGGAAAAAATAACTAAATACAAAATGTAGAATCTTTACTCAGATGCTTTGTACCTAAATTGTATATAACACATCACCCATTGAACAGGTGTAGAGGCTCATCCCTTGTTTCCTGTTTAGGATGTGGTTTCCGGCTTTCTCTCTTTTAATCTTTTCACTCTTATGTAGACCCCTGCACATCAGTGGCATTACCGCCTTGCTCGGGGTGATATGATTAAAAAAAAAAAAAAAGTCCCAAGCCTGACACATAGATGGTGCCACTAATAAAAGTCCTTGATTTTTTATGAAGTACTAACCTTCAAATGGCACGTGACAAAATTTAGACCTAATCAGATTATTAGTTTACAAATTAGTTATTTAAGTGAAGCTACTTTTGCAAATTTTCAAAACAATGGAAAAATCTGAATTTTGTGTGTTGATAAATCATTGCTTTCTGATGGGAAAAACTGTTCAAGCAAAGCAATGGCTTGATAAGTGCTATTCAGATTCTGTTTCAGCAGAAACAACAGTTAAGAGGTAGTATGCTGACTTTAAACATGGTCATACAGACACAATGATGCTGAAAGCTGAGCTTGCCCAAAATTGGCAGTTTTCCCAGAAAACACCAAAAAAAATTCATAAAGTTGTGTTGTTCAATCATAAATTGAAGTTGCTTGAGATAGCTAAGGAGTTGAACATAGCAGAAGAAAGTGTAAAAAGAGAATTATTCTTGACTCTGAGAGAGGTGAAATTTCTGGGACATATAATAAGAGGGATTGAAGAATTTGACACCCACAGGACATATTGATCAGAGTAAAACAATAAGTAATATATCTAACAAAATTGTGTAAATGCATACCAGAACATGGACGAGGAGGAATGATGGAAAGACAAATTATACTAAGAGTTACAAAGGAAGGGATTGTGTGGTGACCCATCATTGTCCATGTTCTGAAAAGCTATTGTACGTCGGATAATTCCTTCTTCGGGTAGGTTTCTTTTTTAAGATGTAATTTTTTCTGCTTTTTAAATAAGGCTTTTGTTTACTTCTTAATCTACTTTAAGCCTCACTGAGTTGAAAATGGAGTATGACAGTGTTTTTTATTGTTATTTGTTTTTATCTTTTTAGGGATATTTTCTTTTTAGCCCCAGTTTTTTATTCAAATATTTGGAAAATAAGCCTCATGTCTTTAATGCATCAAGCTGCCATCTTCACTTCACATCTTCCACCTTGTGATTGCCTGAATATAACATTTATGTACACAATGCCTGAAAAGGAAGCATTGAATATTCTTAAAGGCTCCAAGGTCATTCAATTTTCATTCATAACAGTGGAAATCATTGGCTTCATTAAGAACAAAGGCTATCTGGAAATGCCAAGATTAAAATCTAACAGCTGTTGGTCATTTAATGTTATCAAGTATATCTGAGGCAGTAGAAGTAAAAAAATAGGGACTTTAATGTGCTAAAGATAGTCAAGAAATATTTTATTTTGTTCTGTCCCTTCAAGACATAGGTAATCTTGGCTTTCCACAACTTCCTAACCATTATGTACTTGCATCTTAAAAGCTGGGAATATGTGATTTCCCTTTTGGGAAAAATGATGGCACAGTATATTCCTCAATTGTTGGCCCTCTAGTTTTTTCTTGAGGTGATAACATCTGTTATGGTTCCAGCTATGTGCAAATAGTGAACTTCCAAACAAAAATCAACAGTATATTTTTATAATAAAATAACCAACAATACATTTTTATAGCAAAATGACATTCAATACAATACTAAAATAAATATAAAAATGTATTTTTATAGTAAAATTACCAACAATATATTTTATAATCTACAAACTATATATCTAAAAAACATAACTTTAACCTGAAAGCATAAAATTATGTACATAATATTTAGATCTTGATATAGATAACCCGTAGAGATTTATACGCCACTAAAGAAAATCAACCAAAATTTCTCTTTTTCTTCTAAGTACCATGTCCCTTCAGGACATGGGAAATCATGGCTTTCACAATCTTCTGTACTTTGTAGCTCTTAATAAATGTTGTTTTTTTTGTCATCTCTACTTAACCGTGTTCTGTTATCCATTTACTCAAGTTTGCTATGTTGAAAGACAATCAAAGATTCAGAAACAGTTTTAAAAATTCATATTCCAAATGCTAATAAAATTTGAAAATTTCAATTATTATTATGTATTACTTGTACTTGTGTGCATGAGTTCAAGTATAAATAGTTATAATTGTTGACTGATTTTATCATTTTGATATTTTTGCATTATATCAAGTATTAAGAGTATAGTAACTGCAGTCAGCAAATTCGAGGAGAGAGTTATCAATGATAATGCTCTAATTTCATATCCTTGGCTGAAGTGTGAGCAAATTTTAATTTGAAAATGCAACCCAGAGAAAACAATTTGGGAACCACTGACTTAGAGCAATAAAAGATAAACAATGATGGCTCTCCCCAACACCCTATATTCTGAAAGGATTTTATGCTTAAAAGAAGTGAAATGAAAATCAACAAAGATCTTCAGTGGTTTATTCAGGAATGACTAAACTTGTTTTTATATACCTACAGAATAAGGAAGAAATTTTGTCTTTGCCAAATTATTCCTACAAATGAACTACATGGATGTGTATCAGGAATAAAATCTAAGAAGTAAACAAATTCATTAACAGACTTCTCATGAATGGATACTCAATAGACATGAAGTCAATTACTATGGTGCATTGGGATAGCAAAAATGCCTTCCAAAAGCTAAGCAACGTATTAACAGGAAATTTCCTTAGAAACAAAGAAAAGAGTACTGAACAGTTACATAACAATCCTGCTATATGATAGTGAATGTTGGTCAATCTACTAACAGATAAGAGACTTGAAGTAACAAAAATGTGGTTCCACAGAACGATGCTGTGAATACCATAGATCAAATATGTGAGCAATGATAAAGTTTTAGAGAAAATGGAAACAAAAAGGCTTATACTTAAAGATGTAGTTGAAATTTCTAGTGCATATAATAAAGAAAGAGGGCTTGGGAAATGTGATATTCACAGAACCTATTGAGGGACCGAGGAAAACAAGGCACCATTTGGGAATCACTGCTATAAGTAATACTTTAGCCTTTACCTCTTTCTTTGCTTCTGTTTTGCTACACGTTGACATAAATTCTTTTTCACCTTTTGTCTTCAGTGTGTCCTGTTAGTGTTAAACTTTCCAACCATTCTTTCCTCATTGTATCACCCAGAAATTTAAAATCTTTATTCTTATTGTAAGTATAAGTTTTATTGTTTTTTAAGAACTTCCTCATTGCTCACATGTTCTGACCATAGTATTCTCAGCATATATTAATCTTTGTCACTTCATCAATCTGTGAAATTGATTCTAACATACATTTTAACATGTAGTTCCCTCTGAATTGTCTTTTTGCTGCTGACTATGTGCTCTGTCTTCTTACAATTAATAGTTAGACTTTTCTTCTTGCTTTCCATTTTATTTTTACTTTCATATTTAGACTTGGTTTTAAAAAGCAAAAAGACACTACAAAGTTGATAGCTTAAAAATATTCAAATCATATCTCTATTTTTAGTTTCACTCATAAGTTAGTAGTTTGGTCATTTGTTCATCTTGGTATATTCCACATGAAAATATAAAAAATCTCTTCTGAATGATGTTTTCGTATTATAAAAGCTATCCAATTATTCTACTCATTAAACTTACTGTAGACATTATATCTGGTCACCCCTACTGTCCCAAATTAACCCACTTGCTCCTCGAGATATATTTATGGAAGTACAGTTTTGTAATAGTTGTCAGAAAAGACATAACAAAGTTTAAAAGTTGCTTCAGCTCACTAATTCTCTTGGGAAAGGCATGAATCCATTCTCCTTGTTTTCTGTTCTATTACTAGATATTTTGGCAAAATCTGTTTGCTTCTGCTCACTAATTTTCTTTGGAAAGACACAAAATATATTCTTATTTTTCTGTTCTATTACTAGATATGTTGACAAAATCTTCAGATATTTTGTCAAAATATCTTAGTAGGATAAAATGTGTATGAGTGAGTACTTTGACAAATCACTCTCCTATCCTAAGAATTTTTATTCCATCAATGATTTTTTTTTACTTTTTGATTTGAAATTCTCAATAAATATTTCAGATGATGTAAATATCATTTTATTCTTTTTTATTATTTTTTAACCCTTCCAGTTAAGATTTAAATTTTGTTATCATTGGCAAAAAGAAAAAAATGCATGTTTTTATTTTTGCCCTTCTTATTGTGTATATTAGATCGGTAGTGCAAGAGCATAAAAGTGGCATAGGTCATTCTGATAATCTGTTACATTCATTTAGTGCTATAGGTTTTGGTAAAGACATGAATCCATTTCCCTCACCACAAAAATATGGGTTAAATAGTAAATTGGGCTATCTAGCTTTGGGTGGCAATCAGTCTAAGAATACAACACTACATTTGAAATTAGGATAAAACAGAAAACCACTCCACTATCTTTCCCAATATGCCTTGTTAATTTACAGATATTTATAAAGGAATCTGTGGGGAGCCATGATTTCCCACACTCTAAATGGATATGGCATTTAAAAAATGTATATATATCTACCTGGATAAATCTGGTGCAACCAACTTTGAATATATACCACTGTTATCATTAAAAAATAGCTAAACAAATTTCTTCAAACTCATTTTTTAAATTATGGTCTAAAGTTCTCAGATGAAGCATTGTCATCAGTCCATGAATTGTTTGGACTAGTATACCTTGTTTTTTTGCTTTCCGTAAATTTCACTTTATATTTTCTTTAGTCTTACTCTAGGATACGTTTCCTCTGAAATCTTTGAGTTTCAGCCAATATTTTTGCCTGTTAAATTTTGCTACTTCTTCAATTAGAATAATTCACAAATCTTAGCATTAAAAATTTTTGTTAGTTTGAAGAAACATGTTATATATTCAAATAAACAGTGTGTATATTTATTAATTTTCCATCTTAATTCCAATTGGATTTTATTGCAACTTCTCAGACCATCATTTTAAAGCTATCAGTAAACAGCAAAAATCAGAAAATGAATAATTTGATTTTCTTTTTCTCAAAATCCTATCTTCATTCAGCAACTGCTTTACTGATTAGGCCACAAAGACAAGTGAGTGCAGAAGCTCATATTAAACCATATAGCTTTCATTATTTTCTCTGAATGTCAAACTTGTCATTTTTTAATGTTTATACATATTTTAATAATAACAGAAACAACAGCAATATTATCTTAAATATAAAAGATAAAGCATTATCAATTATCATAATTTTTTAATATGCATTTCTTTTATCTTTATTTTAATTGCTACGTAACAAACCTTGTCAGGCCACTATTCTATTTATTTTGCACTTAGTCCTAAATATGTAGCACAAGAATTTCATATATATTTTTTTAAATAAGCAAATTAATATTTATCAGAAAATATTTTTCATTTTCTTAACTTTAAAAATTAAGATTATAGATTATTTTCTGTCAAGCTGAATTAAATTTTTAAATAGATCAGCCACTATACAAATGATACAATTTCTTCTATACCATTAAAATATTAACTTATTTTGTTCTTTTACCAAACATTACAGACATTTTGCAACTGAAACTTTTACTAATTATCATTTATGCTTGAACTTAGTCTTTTATTGTTTAAATCTGAAAAAATTAGTTTATAGCTGGGTTTTCTTAAGACAATATTTTTAGTCACCTTAATTCAAAATGTATGTAAAGCATATATAATTTATTAAAATTAGCCTAGACATCTAGCTGAGTAATGAATACTACTATCATGATTGACTCTGTCAAGTTAAATGTTGTACCTTGCCAGACCCCACATCGCAACAGTTTCATAGCTTAATCTTTCACATGGCCGCCCAGTGGACTTTTAAAAATTATTTGGGTCATTCTAATTTATCTGTTCCTTCACTCAGCCATTTTCAAGCATCTGCAACATTGTCCACAGATTTGATGCCATTTATCTCTACTATGTCAATTACTTTAGAGAATTTTCCAAACTGTACACAATTGTTTAAATGATATTCAAGCCACTAACCTTAACAGATTTTATTTAGCTTTTGTATTATAATTATTTAGTAGATATTCATTTTTGTTCTTCTACTGAATCTCATTAAAATGTCTTGATTTCAACATTTTTACTGTTTTAATCTTTTAAGAAATTGAGATATAAATAATGAGAAATAAGTTTAGTCATAAATTGCTTAAAACATTTCTATCTTTGTATGAGTTAAATTGCACAAGTTTTGTTTTCATAGCATTAGATTAAAAAAAATATAAAATGAATATATTGTATTCTTTAACCACTTGTGTAAATCAAAGCAAATGGTCATTACTTATAATGCACCACCAACAATATTGACTATTTCCATACAAATTGAAAATAAATAATAAAATTCAGCTGATGCATTGTTCATTATTCTTGTTAGATTTTGTGATATGACTGCAAAATCAACAAAATTATTATTCACAAGTATCATTATTATTAGTTGCAGTATTAGTAGTATAGACAATATGTTTATACAGTAAAATACATTTTTCAAAGAGGGCAATATATTTTACTTAATTTGCATATATGGTCAAACATACACATAAACCTGCACAATTTTCACTAGCAATTAAAGATCATATATAGAGTTACATCTTAATATCCCTACTTATAGGGAATTAACTCTAACATCCCCAATAATTTCAATTTTACATATATGAAATTCAAATTTGAGATTATCACTGCTTTGATGGAAATTCAATCTTCAGTTAAGGAATATATTTGTTACATTTTGTTCTGATGAAATATGCACAAATTGTATAACACTATTCTGCACTTTGGACCTAATAAAGTGGTATCTTCTATTGATGTATTTTAAACTTTAGTGTTGTATAGAATTTTTCACAAGAACAGAAATGTCCCAATTATCACAAAGTACCAGGGCACACTTTAAGCAAACCAGAATTTATCATACTTTACAATAATTGTATTAAGAACTTTGACTCTTGAATTACAGCTTACACCATGTATTCAGACCCACAAGTAGATAATGAAACAATTTAGTGTTTTCCATTGCAAATTGTTTAGTGACAACTGAGAAAGAAAACCTTCATTAGAATTACATACTATTCTTTATAGAAGCCAATTAAACTCTGATTTAAATGACCTTTTGAGAATTAGACTTTGTTTCTTTCAGATAACCTAAAACTTGTTTCATCTGTGTTAAATGACCATCAGGTGCTGCATCAACTTTGTTAGAATTTAACAAATCTAATTTAGTGGCTATCATACATGCTTTGTAGTGCAGTGAATATTGGCTCAGAACAAGAAACCAAAGAACCAAGTTCAAATTCCAGTTGAATTTTGTTGCATTCACTTATGTGCAATACCCTTGGGAATGATACTAATCCATCTCTTCTCCCTCTAGCTATGGAATAAATGGCAGGACAGATATGATTTTGTAGCCTTGGTTTTCAGCCAGTCTACCACAGATAGTAATGGCAACCTACTGCGGAAAAAAATCTTCTGCCCAGCCAGTCATATTTCTTTTGAGATATGATCACTCAAGCGTTTATCATGTATGACACTTAACTGACTGATATAAGATGACTTAAGCTTCCAAGTATTTCACTGAACAACTTGTCTGCACCCAACTCAGCAATGTCTTCATCTATTTTATTTATATTCAGTTCAGAAGTAAATCTGGATTTATAATCATTCATTCCAAATTTGATTATCATATATATATATATATATATATATATATAATAGGAATGTTACAGTGTTTCCAATGAGAGAAAAATGTATATTTTAAATAAAATGAGAAACAGCAAGTGTTCTTTTATAAAATACATACTGTATTTTTTTTTCTATTCTGCTACAGGTGTTTCTGGTCTTTCAACCTTCTTCAGGCAGTGTTTGTCAGTCATTGTCTTGTTTTTGTGTGGTAGTAGTTCACATTTTATACACCTGAGGGCTGCTTTAAGGGGTAATAAAATAATTTATTGGGTAGAGGAAGTTTTTGTTTTTATTTCTTTGTTTTTTTTTTTATTTATATATACATAGACATTTATTACATTTTGTGCACTCATGTGCACAAAATGTAATAAATCTTATATTGGAATTAGCCAAGCACTAAACAACAATTTCCCTTCACAAGAGCAACATTAAATTATCAGACAACAGAAAACACTTTGTATCACAACACATCTTCCAAAGCAATCAAAGTAAATTTAAAATTATATCATTATATCAGACAGATAATTATTCTTACCTACAAATACTAGAAAAAAAACTTCATAAACAATTTTAAACCAGCACTTAATAGATCATAACCCCCCACCACCACGCACACATGTGCACAGAGTGACCCAATACACTAATCAGACTGCATGCACTCACACATATGCACACACTAACAAAAACGAATGCAGTGACACACACATGAAATCCTACACAACATAGGAAGTCTCTCTCTCTCTCTCTCTCTCTCTATATATATATATATATATATATATATATATATATATAAAATATGTGTGTGTGTCTATGGATATATAAATTAAATAAACAAAGAAATAAAAATAAAACCTTTCTCTGCCAGATATTTAACCCACTTCAAATCATTTTATTACCCCTTAAAGCTGAAAGAGATTTCCTTATGAGTATAAAATGTGAACTACTACTACACACAAACAAGACAATCAGTAACAAACACTGCTTGAAGAAGGTCGCAAGATTAGAAACACGTATAGCAGATATAAAATGAAATACAATGTATATTTTATAAAAGAACACTTATGTTTTCTCTTTTTATTTTATATATATATATATATATATATATATATATATATATATATATAATGTGGCTCATTCTGTGTCATATCAACAAGGGTTTGACCATATCCGACACAGATTTTTTTCAAATTTGCTACACTTATAGATCTCCATGAAAGGAATTGAATGGCACCTGTTACACCTCTCAAAGTCAAATGGTTCCTTAAATATTATCTCTGGCCTTTTTACAAAAATGTTGAAAAATGTGAATAGTGACCAACTTTAAAAGATGATATCTCAGTTGTTTATGGACCTACAAAGTTCATTCATATATCATTCTAAAGTACATGGATAGATCTACAATTTTATCCGGGGACTTTTTTAGAGGTCAAATGAAAAAGTTGACCTTGACCTTTGATCTGACTTATCTCAAAAAACGGTATTTTAATTTTTTTAAAAATTTTGACAAAAGATTTGTCTATCTTATAACAGTATATATTCCAACTTTCATGATGAGCATTCTACTAGAACTGTTGCTACAGTGTTTTTTTGTAGATTTAGAATACAATATCAAACAGCAACCAAAATTTATTCACCATAGAGGTCACATATTTTTTATGCTATAATTTAATTAAACCTTAACAATTTTCAGAATTCTTTCTTTATTATATCACTTTTTTTCATAACAAAATCTGTGTTTCATTAGAAAAAGAAATGAAGAAAATTTAGTTTCATCACCAGAAAAAAATTTTTTTATTGACTTCATGACCATGGTCCTTATGTGAATATTAATCAGCATTAAAATAGCTTTACAATGATATACAACTTGACCATATTGTGAAATATCAAAATGTTTTTATATGAAGTAGCAGATACTACATTCCACCATTTTGAGTTTTCCCAGCTCTATAAAACGCTCGTAGAAACAGTTCTAGTGGAATGCCCATCATGAAATTTGGAATATATACTATTATAAGATAGACAAATCTTTTGTCAAAATTTTAAAAAAATTAAAATACCGTTTTTTGAGATAAGTCAGGTCAAAGGTCAACATTTTTATTTAACCTCTAAAAAGAAATCCCCACATAAAATTGTAGATCTATCCATGTACTTTAGAATGATATATGAATGAACTTTGTAGGTCCATAAACAACTGAGATATCATCTTTTAAAGTTGGTCACTATTCACATTTTTCAACATTTTTGTAAAAAGGCCAGAGATAATATTTAAGGAACCATTTGACTTTGAGAGGTGTAACAGGTGCCATTCAATTCCTTTCATGGAGATCTATAAGTGTAGCAAATTTGAAAAAAATCTGTGTCGGATATGGTCAAACCCTTGTTGATATGACACAGAATGAGCCACATTATTATATATATATATATATATATATATATATATATATATATTGTAACTAAGTTGTTGAACTCGTAGGTTTATTAACCTTTTGTTCATGCATTTACTTTTATAAAGAGTGCTCGATACAAATGTAGAGCATTATATATATATATATATATATATATACACATGATGTTGAATTGTGATAATGTTTAGTGCCAAGATTGTTGTTTTTTTCAGCAGTTTTACTGATAAAAGGTATTTTGGCAAGCTGGTTTTTTTATCATAGAGTGCTCGTTATTAGGGTAGAAATAGTGTTAATAGGATTAATGCAGAGAAATTTGTCACTTAACTGAGCAGGTTTATGCACACTTCAAAGTTTTGTAATGACACCGTTATGATATCATCACTCTAGATACAAGAGTCAGCAAGTGATTAGATGAAGTCTTGACTAAATAACACTGCAAATGACTGTTCCTGTTTTATCTGCTTTATTTCAGACTAACAACTTTTTTTTTAGCTGACTTTGCCATTAATTACAAAAGCTTGTGTTTCATATACAGTTCATGCATAATTCATAACTGTTCAGAGCATTCAATTAAACAGTTTTATTATCCATCTGATAAAGAATCAAACATTATGATATCCAGCAAAGTGGGTGCTCAAATGGGCATATTGAATGTAAGCTGTAGATGAACATATCTCAAGATAATCAATGCCAAGGATTTGTAAATATCCCTTTGTACCTTATATTCTTCCTTGTCATTTTTGTTGCATTTAATTGTAAAAATACCCTCCCCCCACAGTTACTCTCCTTTCAAGTAAAGGAACTAATTTATAAGTATTATTTTCTCTGAGTGCGTTCATTTCATCCTTTATGGCCTGTTGGCAATGACTTGAATTAATGAAGGTAGTAGCTTCGAGGTATTTCTTGGGTATATTAACCCTAATATAACAATCATCTGTAGTGTATTTCACACTACCACCAATATTATTTCTAACAACATAATCATCAATATATTTAAGCTTATTACAAGATACTTGGGTCACCTAATTGTCTCCTTCTTAACTATCCCAGGTAATGATTTACTGCCATCATTCACAGTTTTAAGTGAACTTGTCTTACTTTTTGCTGTATTTTCTTTCTGGAAAATACAGAAAGTATGTCCGACTACATTCTTCATAGCACCATAGGCTACAAAAAAGAGCCTTTTCACTTCTGACAACATGATTTCTTTTATTTTGCACATAAACAATATTTGGCTTAGTGCTGGTGAACAGTTCAAATGCAGTTTTCCCCACCAAGAAACACTTGCAATTTCTAGGACAAATAATGAAGAAAAAAGTCTTGGAGAGTTTGACACTCACAGGGCACATTTTGGGAATAGGGATAACATTGAGCAACCAATCTAATTAAATTGTTTAAGTAGATAGCAGAACAAAGGTTAAAAAGGATAGTAAACATTGCTTGGAGCTTGTAGTGATATAAAAATAAATAAATAAAAACAAACAAACAATAATAAGGAAAACAAACCCCACCAACTCTAAAAATAGATTCAGATGATAAAATCATATTTCAATGAACTAATCAGAAACTCTCCCAACCAAGATACGTTCATCATAGCCTAGTGTGCGAATCAGAAACAAAATCTGTTTCCAATCGAGATACAAGCTCACTGATCATGAGCTAATATGAAGCACAGTAGCAGTTTTGAAACTGATCTCTAGATATGTATATAACAAGATGGAAAGTCAATCTAAATCAGAATCAATTAATTTTATCAATTCTTTGTTGTTGCAGTCATCATAACATCCCCAGAGCCAAAATATGACATATGTAACCCACACAGTCTTGCCTAATCATACCATTTGCAACCCTAGATGTCCACACAGTCCTGCATTGAAACTAAAGCTTACATACTTCCATTTCCACATTTCAAGCAAGGTGAATGTTACATTCAAATATATTCATACATTACTTATATATATATATATATATATATATATTCCCCCTACCGAACACCTCTCCTATGCACCTGGACATTTAGTTGAACTCTTGAACCTCCCACTTCTCACTCAGTCCTTCTGTATTGTGTTATGTAAAAATTTCTTTTGGACTTAATTTTTTTTTTGTAATCGTTCCACCCCAAGCAAGGTAGTACTGCCACTGGTGTGCAGGGAGATACATAAGAGTAAAAGTTTAAGCAGGAGAAGGGCAAAGAGAAAGATGAACCAGTTACAGGAGGTGTCAGAAAAAGGGCAAGAGAAGAATGGGAATACCATTATGAAAACAATTGCAAGAGTAGAGTTAGAAAGGAAAATAACAAGATAAACGAGGTGATGAGGGAAAGGACGAGAGAAGGACTGGAGTCAAGTGGACAAGAGATGAGAGAACTGACATTGCATTTAAATTCTTGGAGGTTCTAGCCATCAGAGAAGCAAGTATTTGAAATGAAGTTCCACAGGTGGCAAGTGCGAGAAATGTAGCTGCTGGAGAGAAGTGATGGCTGCATTTAGTTGATTTAACTGTATAAGGGTGAGATCTTGTTGCCAGTCTAGTTGCTCAAGTAAATTCTTGTGGAGGGGCCGTCAGTGAGCTAAGCCTGTCAGAGCAGAAGCCATGAAAATATTTGTAGAACAGATAGAAGGAAGTCACATCCCACCAGTTAGAAAGTGGCAGGAGTTGAGCTGCCAGGTCGGAACCGATCACGTTACAAATCCTCCTTTGGAGCCTGTCAAGAACCCTGAAATAAATGGCAGGCACACTTGATCAGATATGACAACAGTATTCAGTGCATGGTTGGAGAGTTGATTTGTATATGTGCAAGATGGACTCAGGCGGGAAAAACTTCCTGGCTCGACACAGTGACCCAACCTTCCTAGCAGTCAATTTAGCTATTGATTCAATGTAAGATATTGATTATTAGGGCTGTACATTTTTTCCTTCTTGACACCAGGCAATATAGATATATAATATGAAAGGGTGTTGTTGTAAGATAACCTTCACCATCTACCATGTGCTACAAGGGATAGAGACATGTGGACAGCCATAATCTTCGATATTCTGAATGGAAAGGACACATTAACAAAGGTGGGATATCAGTCATCAAATCCAGGTTTAAATACCAAGACTCCATGAAATTATTTTCTAGGATATATATATATATATATAATATTTTATGTACTCCCCACTTGAAGAATTAAGTGCATCATAATCTTATTTTTGTTTCACCTATTTTGATTTTGTATCACATTATCTTAAATTTCATAAATATCACATAAAAACATTAGCTTATTTAATTCTAATAACTTTCTCAATATATTGTCTATATTAAAGCAAAGGATAATTATGTCTGGTTTTTCCCAGATATGTCTAAACTGATATCACTATCTCACTCTTGTCCAAGAAATCTGAGGGAGAAAAATAGATTATTTTAAAAAGTTAAAATAATTCTATTGTTTCAGACCTTAATCTTTTTTTTTTTTTGTTTCTGGTAGCAAGACACAATCCCAGCCTCTTATCCCAAAAGTAGATAAAATCCTGGTCTCATAAATAAGTTTCATATATGAAAAGAAACAAATTTAACATTCAAAATTCAAAGAAGTTTTCATATCAAACTGAGACAAATATAATATCCAAGATATACACTTAAACGTGCAATATATAAGATATACACTCTAATGTCAAATTGAAACAATAAACACAATATCCAGTTATGTATTCTCCATTCATCTATACATAATTATAAATGATTATTTGAAATGAATACATGCTCCAACACTCTGCTGGAACTTCTCTCTCCTCTTAGATGAGAAAATGTTATCTTAACAAAATATGATAACAGGCAAATGGCCTTTACATGTAATCTTGTTAATTAACCTTAAAAGACTGTAACTTTGTTCGCTTTTGGAATAACTTGGAGTTTTTTGTTTAGCACCCATTATTTTTGTGGATAAAAAGCTTGAATATATTTTTTATATCCAAACTGCTCATAAGAAAGTGATAAATTTTGGCATTTTTTTTTTTTATCAATTGTTTTTCTATCATCTCTCTGAATTAAATTTATTTTAGAAGTTAATAAACTATGCAGGTTCAGTATCTGCTGAGGAGTATGTTTTCTTTATCAAGATTTCCTAAATGCACAGAGTGATAGATGTAATACCTGCTATTTAAAACAAAAATTAAAATGGAGCATCTATTTCAAATACAAGTATCCAATATAATAGCATTCGAAATTATAAATGTGTTGGATTAAAAAAATTCATTAATTCTTTAGAAATTGCAAATTTAATAAACTAAATTTTAAATACATTTGTCCGTTTTAGGCAAGTTGAAAATGAAACTCCTGAAAATGCATCTATTGGCCATATATAGGATGTTGATGTTGCCAGAAACAAAAAGTTGTCTCCCCTTAACTAATCCTGTAAAAACTAAAAGTAAATATTCACAAGAATAGGAAACCGTCATGTGATCTGACGAGATATTGTTAGGTGAGAACATCAATCACTCTTTTTGTTCCCATATTCAAGCTCGTGGAAATCATCATAAGATAAGTACTAGACTTTATATTTTATTTCAGATAGCAAATCCCTTGCAAACATTTTTCATATAAGTAAACATATATGTATATTTCAAGTGTTTTGATATAAAGACTTTTGTGACTTATTGACCTTTTTCATATGTTTATGTTGTGAATTATTTGTTTTGTGAATAAAACCAATAATATATATATATTCACACACAACATATTTTGGTGACCACAATGACAAAAAAAAATAGAAACATAGTTTAATAGCCACCACAAAAAAAAAAAAAAATGGAACAAAAGCACCACAAGATGGCTGCCCAACAAATAGCCATCAAAACACCTGAATTCATGCAAACCAGCATTACCAGTTCAATAACTGAATCACACTTCTATTTAACATCCCAAATCACAAAATTTTACAATATCATTGCATCTTTACTGATGGAAATAGTAGCTAAGATTCCTGCATTCTAAGTACGTACAATTATGACAAACTAAAAGAAACTGTAATAGATTCACACAAGCAAACAAAACCAAAGATGCTAGACAAATTATTGTCCACCTCTGTTATTACAGGTCAACCATCAGTTTATCTCCAAGAAATGCTATCAATTGCATCAAGGTTAGAAATCAGCAACAAAATAGTATTACACAAGTTTTTTTCAGGTGTTGCCTGTGTCAATAAGTCCTGTGCTAGCCACACAGAAAGACCTAAGACCAATCAAAGTGGGACAGTTGGCAGATGATTTAATGCTTTTAATACAAGGCACTACTACAAAAACCACGTGCAACCACATCCAGTCAAAAGGAGTGCCTAAACATCAGCAATACCATATATGGTCTCAAACCTTTTCAAAAGGGACAACAGCAGAAGGGCACACATATACTGTGTGGATGTGGCGTGCACATGTAAGCACTAGTGCAAGTATCCAAACAGGAGAGGAGACTTAGTACAGCAGCCAAGTTCGCATCTATCTTTGCCAGCTCAAAGTGAAACAGAAAACTGAGGCAGACAACAACTCCCGTCCCCAAGTCCACCATTATTGCAGATACCAGCAATGTTAGGGACAAACAAACTTTCACTCATTATAGATACCAGCACCAGTTTATCTATCATTCCACATGGACACGTAAAGGGTTTAGCTATGGATTCAACACTGGTTACTCTAACAATGGCTACTGGATCTGCAATATGCTGCTACATGCAGCTTAAAGCCAAAATAAGCTTACCAATCCTTTGCCAGTCTTTTCTTTGGATGTTTGTAGTAGCGAATATCCAATACCCCCTACTAGGATTTGGCTTCTTAAACAATTTCAGATTACTGATAGATTGCCAACAGAAAATGGTCATTGATCTCACAACAGACTGTTCAAAGAAACTGAAAATATTTAATGACTCTATCAACTTGATCATAAATAATAATATGCCCAAATTAATTAAAAGCTTGGTGAAAAAGTAACCCAACATTGTATCCCCACATACCAATCCAACTAACACATCTGCAAGAGTATACCACAGAATCAATACAGGCAGCCATTCTCCTACTATATCCAGATAGCTGTCAGAAGAGATAGCTGGCAGCAAAGAAAGAATTTTCTAAACTACATAAAAATGGTATTATTACGTCTTCTGACAGTAAATGAGCCAGCCTACTACATGTGGTTAGGAAATGCTGTGGTGACTACTGTGCATTAAATAACATCACAAAAAGTGATAAATATCCTATATCAAATATTAACTCAGTCGCTGATAAACTAGCCAACAAAACAAGAATCAGCAAAATTGACTTATATCAGCATACCATCAAATTAAAATGCACCCAGATGATAAAAAAAAAAAAAAAAATTATTTCTCCTCTCAGTTTACATGAATATAAATACATGCCATTTGGATAAAAAAAAATGCAGCATCCACCTTCCAAAGATATATGGACAAGATTTTTCTACATGTTGACTGTGTATTTACATACACTGATGATATTTTCATTTTTAGCAATGATTCTTCACCACACATAAGACATTGAAACTGTTGTAAAAATTTTACATGAAAAGAACTTAATTTCAATAGAAAAGTCAGCTTTTGATGTAACTTCAATTAATTTTTTTATGATATAATATTAGCTTGGATGTTATTAGACCTACAAAAAATAATGTTGATGCATTACAGAATTTTCCCCTTCCTAAAAACATTAAAAATCTTCATCTTTTTTTAGGCATGATAAATTTTTATAGAAAATTAGTTTCTAATCTATATAGATATAGTCATGCCATTAACAGAGAAAAATGTGCAGATGCAATAACACTATGTTTGCACTAAATGACTTAGAATTGCAATCATTTAACAATATTAAAAAACAAAATTAGTGAATTTCCATTCTTAGCTCACCAATGGTCTGAATGTACTGAATATTAGTAACTTACTGATAGCAGTAACTATGCTATTGGTGCAGACCTTCATTAAGTAGTAGAAAGGAATGCTGATTCCAACAGGTTTCTTCTCAAATAAGTTGATGCCAACTCAAATAAGGTATTCAATTTTTGATAAGGAACTTTTTGCAACCTATTCAGCTACCTTATATTGCAAGCACATTATCAAAGGTAAACAACTTCTACTTTAAACTGACCATAAGCCTTTATATAGCACATTCTGAAGCCTAAACCCTTCTAAATCAGACGGCAGTGGCAATTAACAATTCTAACTGAATATATTGCAGACGTAGGCCACATAAAGGGAGATCAAAATGTTGTAGCTAATTGCTTGTCGAGACCTATCCTAGCAGTCACGGTAGAAATGTGAGACTTGACAGCAATAGCAGCTGCACAACTTATGGTCCCTGTATTAGAAAAAATTTCCTGACTTAAAAAAAATCAATTTTAGCATGGGCAATAACAGTTCTATATATTGTGTTAATACAACTGGTATTCTCAGACCGTATATACCTGGTGAATTACAAAAATCTATTTTCAATTGTATTCACAGAATATCACACACTGGAATTAAAACATTGTGTAAAATTATCAAGATGTATAATGAATGTCAAACTTGCCAGAAAAGCAAAATTCAGAGACATACCAAATCTGCAATTCACTCTATTGAATTGGCAACTATATGCTTCAATGCAGTACACTTAGATTTAATTGGTCTTCTCTCTGTGACTAGAAGATGTCATGAAACATATAACACTCCTTTCAGATATGTATTAACTTGTATTGACTTCACTACTAAATGGATAAAAGTAAAACTGCTACCTGAGATCACAGCTCAATCTGTTGCCAATTCATTTGTTCATGTGTGGATCACACAATGGGGTGTTCCTCTTCATGCAATAACTGATTGTGGTACCTAGTTTGAAAACAAATTATTTTCAGAAATAGCCTCAATAGTTGGTTTCTATAGATTGCACACAACTAGTTACCATCCACAAAGTAACAGAATGTTCAAATGTGTTCATAGAACAATGATGATGGCAATAATGACTAGAAAGTACTCATGGTTCCACACCCTCCTAATAATATTAATGGGTATACATGCCACACATAATTCTAATACATCACCATTCTTTACAGTTACAAGCATCCATATAATGATTCCTCAGTTGCTACTTGACAATACTAATGGATAATCAGAAGTTTGCTAAGGAATTGCAACATCCCTTAAACCCCTTACAGCCAACAGAAAAAAATTATAGCTCTGTAAATAAATCATACACTGGTTCCTTCCAAGTGTTAGAACTAACAATTTTTTTTGTGATGAAAACAAATGATGAGATACAATCAACAGTATCAATAGATAGTTTAAAATCACACATTGAACCTAAAACTAATAAGCAAGTAATAACTAAAAAGCAACCTCATAGCGACAAAATAATAATGAATACAGAAAACATAGACAGAAATAAGCCCAGTCACACTAAAGTAGGTAGAAAAGTTACTTGGAAAAAAGACAACCAATATCACTATTACTAGACTCCGCTTACTAGGCAGGAAGGTTTGTTGTGAGAGATGAAACATTGTCTCCCCTTGACTAACCCTGTAAAAACTAAAAATAAATATTCACAAGAATAGGAAACCGTCACGTGATCTGGCGAGATATCGTTAGGCAGGAACATCAATCACTCTCTTTGTTCCCAGACAGCCACAGTAGAAAGTCATACATAGTCAAGCTTGTAGAAATCATAAGTATGAGACTTTATATTTTATTTCAGAAAACAAGTCCCTTGCAAACATTTTTCATATAAGTAAACATATACACTACCAACCATAAGTTTGGGGCCACCTATACATTTTTAGCAGAATCAAATTCGCCAAGTTTATATTTTTTGTTATTCTTATGCAGATGTCAAGTAAAAAAAAGTATTCTTTTCAACTTTAAAGTAAGCATTTACTCAGTTTGCTACTTGACTCTTCTTATTGTGATCAAGTTTTTGCCGAAAATTCAGAATTATTCAGATATTATAATTGCGGTATAATTTATTTTTGTAAACCATATTACTACAGTATAAATGGCAAGAAACAGATTAGCATTGAAAAAAGAGCTCAGATTGAAATTCTTTTGAAAGAAGGATTTTCTGAACATGTTATCACTAAAAATATTAAGCCTATCAAAAAAAGGCGTGCATTATTGCCTTCAGCGACTTCGTGAAACTGAGTTAAATATTGACAAAAAAAATCTGGTAGGCCCAGAGTAACATCTATTGTAGAGGATAGGCACTTGATCATATCTAGCAAGAGGAATAGAAGAAAGACCACTCCGGAATTAACAAATGAAATGAATTCTACTCGGCAATATCCAGTATCTGTTATTACTGTTAAGAGACAACTTCATTCTGCTGGGCTTAAAGGCTGTGTAGCAGTTAAGAAACCACTATTAAAGAAGGAGACTAAGGGATGAAATTGATCGTACAGTTCAAAGTGAAGTTCCTAAAAATGAACAAATGTTATTTATATGCTTGCAGGATGCTTGGAAATCACTTTTGCCAACTTATAAAAATAAGTTATTAGAAAGAATGCCAAGGATTTGCTCTGCAGTAATAAAGGCCTGTCATGGTTTCTTTGATGAAAAGAAAATACGAATTAACTTTAATTAAATTTGAAATTACTCTATGTTAATTTTGGTTTTAATTCTTGTACAATTATGAGCAACAATGAAATATATCTAAATTTATTCTTCTAAGACATAAAATTTGTTATTTCTTTCTCTTATAGAGAATAAATCTAAGTGGTCCCAAACTTATGGTCAGTAGTGTATGTATATTTCAAGTGTTTTGATATAAAGACTTTTGTGGCTAATTGAACTTTTTCATATGGTTTATGTTGCGAATTATTCATTTTCTGAATAAAACCAATAAAATATATATATATTCATGAACAACAGTTACTTTTGAGAAGTAAATTAAAATTGCTTGTTATTTTACCAAGAAAATTGGTTGGTTGTTTATGAGAGGAAGCTCCCTTAAGAGCTAAACCACTGTATGTATGTTACTTTCTCCTGATACAAGTCAACAAAATTGTCAAGTTATTTCACTTGTATATAATATGATCTCTGAACTGTTGTCTACTTGATATTTTTTCTATCACATATAAAATTAGGTTGTATATTTATTTCATGTATTATAGCAGAACTTTTTGTATCTGAACAAAATCTAAACCTAGAAAAAGTGTGCTTTATGCACAAATGTAGTTTTATTTTTGTCTCAACTAATCAATATAGTGACACCATTTTTCATTTCTATTTGATTTAAATATGTTAGTAATATTTAAATGTTTTTTTTAATTTTTTTTAGTTTTTATTATTGGTAAAAGATGCAATTTTGACTCAAAAGTTTGCATATTTTCTGCTTATGCTAATCGCTATCCTTGCTTCCCAAAACACTCAGATAAAAATGTCTAATGAAAGTGGACCGACAAAAATAAAACTATTAACACAGACAAGTATGATATTTTTTTAACTTTGCTTTTTGTTTAAAAAAATAAGTGATAGGTTTTGCTGTAAAAAGTGTAAGTCATGTTAATAAATAAGCTTTTTAACTTACAAAGATGAAAGGTTGTAGTGAAATCAAGGTCACATTACTCAACTAAATTTGGCAATTTGAAATTAAGAATGTTGACTTTCATTAAGGCCAACTTCTAAGTGCAATATACTTACAATCAACATTTCTATTCTTTACTTAATGATGACTTTTTCACATCATGTGTAAAATTAAACAAATCATTTCACCTTTTCTCTCTTTTTTTATCTACTTGTAGCTAAATTATAAGTTATATTTATCTTATATACAAGAAATGTGGCACAAGGCCAAAGATGGAGATGAGAAAGGCCAGTCATCAACTCTCTTATTTTTTAACTTAGCTAGCCACTATCACTGACCCAAAAAATCCATGATATTGCTTATACCAAAACAATGCCTTCTTACTTACCATTCATACTACAGTCACCATAATTTCACAATATCTTTATGAAGTTCTAACTAGTCCCCCATATGCATAATTTGTCAGGGTGGGGTGATAAAAACAACTTTTTGAAAACTAACTGCAATGCATCATCAAAACTAAAAATCCTATTTACAAAACTAAACAAAATACTGTTTTTTATGTAAATAAGCACAGCACATATAAATTTAAAAGTACAATTAAATCTTCATTGAAACAAAGGAATCATTTCAAAATAAGTTATATCAACACAAACTGTTTATTAAAAGAAATGATTTATCTATTTGAGAAAACCCAAACAAATGAAAATAAAAAGGAAATATAACAAATATAAAACTTCTCCTTTTACTGATTGTCTATTCCATATAGAATGACAACTACTCTTTGGACATTGTGCCAAGTTATTGATTGTATTCTCATTAATTACTGATATTGAATAATTGATTTTAATTTTAGAATTAAAGCAATTATGCACAGAAAAATTTCAACACAAATGATGAAAGGAGGGTATTAAAAAAATAATTACTTTTTATTCGATCAAGAAAATTTTGGTAGTTTTACCAAAAAACGCAAAGAATTTGTTCTCATCTGAATGTGATTCCAAACTTAGATAAATGGCAACAGTCATCAGATGTGCAAAGGCAGTGGTAAGCAATAAATGTTAAAGTTTTAACAATTATCTTATTTCCAAAATCATTCTTTTAAAACTATTTTTTTCTTTGCTAAATTTAAATATTACCAAAATTATCTCAAAGTAAAATTTTACAGAAAGCATTTCTAAGAGCAAGGAAGATCTATAATATGGACATTGTTGTGACCTCTCTGTTCTTAGGGTGTTTCTTGTTTTGCTTTTTATATTGTTAAAATTTCTTATTTAATGAAAAATTCATAATACAAATATGTAAAATAAAATAAAAATTGCTCACATAAATGTAAATTACACAAAATGTAGAAAACAGGTCTTAAAATAAAAATATTTATTAGGTCACATGACCTGAGATTTTAAATTTGTACTAAAACCAAGCAAGTTATTTTTTTTTTAAATTTAACATTTGCAGATGTTTTTAAAATTTAACTTTCTGTGACGTGGCAAGAAAATTGGTATTTACTATAAGATTGTATGATGTTTCAAACATATTCCAGCTGGTACCTTTCAAACATACTTTTATGCATTTTTATTAGTAGTTTTTAATTATGAAAACTTGAAGTGTTAATAAATATTGGCTGAACTTTAGCTCTTTTTTATTTTTTTTTTTTAAAAATGTTTAAATACATTTTAGGTTTTATTTTGAACATTTTCTACTCCTGAATCATATTGAAGGGGAGACTTATGAAAAATATTAAATTTTTCTAAAGTATATTACATTTGAAGATTCAAAATAAAATACAAATAAAATTACAAAATAATGTAAGAAAAGATACTTTATTTTTTCATGGTTATATAAGAAATTTGTACATCTTTAACTGATGAGAATTTAAACAGTTTTAATTTACAGAGAGGGTTTCAAATTCTTTCTTATGAACTAGACTAGCATATCTTACTCACAGTAACCCAAATGTACTCACTTTGAATTTGACTGCTTGCATTGCATTTGCAGAATTATTGCTAAATTACATTTTTAAGCTATTAAAGTGAAACATGATAAAATGTTAAGAAAGCTTCAGTCATAAGGACATTAGGAAAATGGTCTAGAGGAATGATTACTGTTTGGCAAAATAGAAGTTTTCATGCAAAAATTTAAATCTAAACTTATTTATAAATGGAACTTTGTCTCTGTGTGTGTGTCCATTACCTATAGACTCCAAAACGGCTGAACCAATTTTCTTGAAAATTTATACAGTTGTACTATAAGTGTCTGTGAGTGTTCTTAGCTAGGTTTTGTGTCAAGGTACCCCCAATAAATATCAAAAATCGATAATCAAAAAAATCAGGTTATAGAAGGAGTGGTCCAATTTTAATCAAATTTGATACACTCATAGACAAATACATAAGAAACGATATTCAGAAGTTTCAAGGTTGCAGTTCTTACAAAAGTGCAGAAAATCAATTTTATATATATATATATATATATATATATATATATATATATATAAAAGGCAAGATGTTTGTGTGTGTGTCTGTTTATCTGCCTGTATGTCTGTATTCTTTTAGCCCTTTTAGTTTTTGCTTCGGGTTTGGCTCTAAGTAGGTATAATTGTAGTTCTTAGTCTCAGCCATGTTACCATTTACTCAGAGGACTTATTTAGCCTTCAAAATTCAGTTTATGATGAAAGAAAACTTATTTGATATTGATACCCAGAAATCAAAATTTTACTTAATCCATTCATTTTTCTTTCAGTCTACGGTTTTGCTTTAACTGGAAACAGCTATTGCTTTTTAGTCTTTTGTGCCAACGTCCAAAGAGTCTGAGCTCCAGGACCATGAATTAGTTTTAAAGCTTTCATTACACCTGAGCAATGCCGGACTATACTGCTAGTATTTGATAAATGAATTCAAAAGTAAATTTCAGTAAAACAAGTAAAAATATGATTAATATAGTTTTACAGATGTCAACTTAAATTTTTTTTTTTTGTTTTTCTTCAGGATATAGCTGATCATGGCTCTTCATAGATTCCTGTTTCTTTATCCATGAATTGCCATGCATTTTCAGGGCAGACTGTAGGGTTGTTTCCTGTTGCTTTCACCATAGTTTTGTATTTTTTCCTTCATTTAGACTGGTTATCATCTAAGGCTAGAAATCCTGCTACTTAACCCATAGCTCAGGAGAGAAGAGATAGATTCATACTTCTTTCAAGATCATTTGTGTGAAAGTGAGCACAACAGAAGTACATTAGTTGAATGATAGCAGTAATTGTTTAGTCATTTGCATTTTAAAGGTGAAGTTCTCTCTCAGAATCATGCTCCATAATAAAGTATGCTGCACTAACAAAGTGGGGAAGTATAAAGTTACTTGATGAGCATCAACGGCCTTCCCAATGTCTTCTGTCCACAACTTGATAAACTTGATATCTATACTGATAATAGAATTATTTGCTCTTATCTTAATAGTAAGTCTGATCAGTTTGATAAGATCAAATTGTCAGCTGATCTCAAAAATTACCTTCAATTTGGGCAAAATATGATTTGTTAATTTTAATGCCTCCAAAATGAAACTACTCTTTTAATCACCTTAGCTTTTTTTGTCTTCTATCAACATGGCTAATGCTAACCTCCAGGAGAATGATTCCTTTCACCCTCTCATTTTCCTCTGATACAAAGTGTAATGATTATATTAAATCAATTGCTAGGTCTGCTGCTAGTAAAGTTGTTTCACTTTGTGATGAGAGACAATTTTTCTCACCAGAATTTATTTTACACCTTTATAAGTCTACCATTCATCCATACATTGAATATTGTTGTCATATTTGGTCTGGTGCTTCTGCTGAGATTCTTGAGAAAATACAAAAGTGAATCTGCAATGCTATTGATCTTGATCTGGCATCTCAGCTTCAGTCACTTTCCCACATTCATACCATAGCTTCCCTCTGTATTTTCTATAAATATTTTCGTTGTAATTATTCTGATGCATTTTTCTCTTGCATTAGGAATCTTGCATCACCCTCTTAATTTTCTGTTTGGTTTATTTATATTCTCTTTTTCAAGCCTTATTTCCTTCATTTTTTTGTTTGTTTTTTCTTCTCTTTTCTTTCTTATATGCTGTTTCTTTCTTTCATTTTTATTCTATTTGCTTGCTGCTACATACATGTGTTATTGTTTCTCTGTGTGGGACATTATATAAATATGTGTATATAATTTGATGCATGACTTAGTGGTAAAACTCTGTGAACAAAGTATGTTTGAGTTATAATAACACCTGATTTCACAAACTGAAAAAAAAAAGAATGATAGAAAACTGATAAATACTTCAACTGTGAATGTGCAAATACCAACCAGCATCAGCAGCTTGTACAAGACTTTATCTATAAAGTATTATTTAAAATCATTTTTGATGGCTTATATTTCTTAATATTTAAGCAGCTCATTTTGGTTGTTATGTTCACAATATTTTGAATGTTGTATCCTCTCCACCAGATTTGGTAAGGAATTAAAGCTTTGATTAAAACATCTCAGGTTCCCTAGTGCAATCCCTTGGTAGGATAGTCTTAAAAAGTTATACTTTATCTAATGGGGCGAGAAGCAATGGTACAAATTGAAATAAGTGTTTAGGGACAAAATACATTAAATATTCCTCAACACTGAAAGGGGAATGAGAACAAACTACACTTGTAGAATGAATAAAAGGTTCTGTACAAAATTCTGACAAACTTATCAAGTACAATGACAGTCATCTGAAGAAGACTGAATGATATAACAGCCGAAACAATGAAAATGATCAGACTAATAAGTTATATATCACTTTAGATTAACCATCTTAAAAATTCTAAACAGTTTGGAAAGCTTTTCACATGAACAACTTGCAGTAGAGTAAATGATTAGAAATGGTTATGGCTGTAGTGAATTTGATCCCATTAATGGACTCTCCCAAAGAACTTCTATATATATTGTTTGTTTGTGTTTTTTAGACTTGATGAAAAACTACAAACTTCATTAATTGGATCTGTGAATTGCTCTGTAGAGAAAAATATACACTCCTCTCTTTTTTTTTTTTTTTTTGGTGAGGATTCTTTTCTGAGTACATTGATATGATATGCCTTAAATCTCTTTTGAGCTTTTTAATCTGCTTAAAATATAATAATCCAAATGATAATAATCTTTGTACAAATAAATTATAAAAAATATTAATCTAAAATTGAATTTGTTAAATATATTTACATAAATTATGCATTTTTTATTTTTTGCAGAGTCCAAACAGGAATGAGTCTTGTGGTCAAGACTTAAGTCCAACCAGTGCAAGTATTTCTGATACACAAACTTGGGAAAAAGACAAGAAATATGTGGTCAGTATTTTCTTAGTTTCTTTACAGATTTCTTTTATCTAGATGCATTAACATATAATATTTCTACCTTTCATATTTGTTTGTTTTTATTGTTTGCAGGGACATTCAATTTGTGCAAAACAATTTTATCTTATCATTGAGAAAAACAAATTTTATTCATACAGTATTTTATTATGTGCAACTTCACTAATAAACCATTAACTCTTTCTTGTCCTTTTGGCTTTAATAATGTGAAAAATAATCAAAGCTAAGTGTTTCAGTATCATCAACATTTGTTGTATTTCTTCATCTAATATATATATATATATATATATATATATATACACTTTCTTTTTGCTTTTTCGTCTGTTGTTGCTTCCTTTCATTATTATTTTATCTGCTTGCTGTTGCATACATGCGTTATAGTTTCTCTGTGAGGGACATATGTAAATATGTGTATATAATTTGTGTTAAATGGTTTGGTCTTTTCATTGATTTGGGGACCACAATAGTTGTGCTACCATTAAGTCACAAGTCAATGTGAGCTGATGATACTGAAACACTTTAAGCATCCTGGCCTTGTTCAAACTGTTGTTCACACTAGATAACCCGTTCTCTCCCAGAAACTGTAACTAAGGTCTGCTCAGCATAGTTGCAGTATAAACCACAGGTGGGCTCTGTGGGTGTTGGAATGGGGATTAGCTAACCACCCTAGTAGACAGGCATCCTTGAATATGAGTGGCCAACCATATATATATATATATATATATATATATATATATATATATATATAAGCACCCACATAGAGTGCAATGAGTAAATTGTCACCATTTTAGTTTTAATTTTGTTTTTTTCCATTTTCACAGCCATATGTAAAAATCATTTCTGCCTGCTAATGATATGAATATCCTGCCATTGTTTAATGCAACATCTCAGTTAACTCTCACATTAAATATTGAAGGTAGACAAATGTAATCTAGTCTAAATGGCAACACAGCAATATATACCATAAACTTGCTTTAAGCTTAATAACTCAAAAATGAAGGATTTTTGGATATGTTTATACAGACTTTTGACCTTGTTTTGGTGTGAGAAACTCACCCACAAAGTTTGTAAAAGTATTTTTGTATGTGTGTGTGTGTATATATATATATATATATATATATATATATATATGAATTTATATGGAAATTTATGAAATTGGCATTGGCCGACATATTTACTTAAATTTATTTGTTCAAACATTATTTTCTAATGGATACTTATATTTGAGTGGATAGTTTTTTTTTTCTATAATTAAACAGTACATTTAAATATCCACTGGTTTAAATGTTTGTGAAATCTTGTTTGGTAAATATCTATCTTTTGGCAGAATTCAAAGCAGCATACTCTCATATACTAGGAAAATGCCATCAATAGATTTGACATGTTTTACCATTTGACCGCAAAAGATATCATGGCAGACAAGGTCTGAATTAAGACTTAAGCACATATTCTCATGATTTCTTTTAGAACATCTAACTCTTCTTGGGATTGTATCCTAATGTAAACGAATACAACCAAAATTATATGTAAATTAGATGGAAATTTACAAAATTGGCATTAGCCCACATGTGGACTAATGGTAATTTACGTTTGTTTACATCAGGATAAAAAATTAAAAAAATAGAATTATTAAAAATTTTTATAAATCTTGTCCTGGTCACCACTTGAGGAAATTTGTCAATTCCAACTTTAACACACCTAAAATATGGTGGTTTTTATATTGATTTCTTTTTTTGTGGAAGTGAAAGTGTTTTTTGTATATATATTCATGAGAAAAATATTAAAAAATTTCAATATGACCCACAAACCATATCCTTTGCAAGATTGCTATGTACATACTCACAGGAGATGGTGGAAACTCCTTATTTAGGATAGGTATTCTTTTTATCTTTTTCATGATTGAATTCCCTAATCTTTTGAATAAGACCTTGTATCTTATATATATCCGAGTGAGTACAGAACGAGGACGGAAAATTTTTTTTTCCATCCAAAACATTAATTTAAAACAGTGCTCAATATATGATGTATAGAGCTGTGAATATTTATTATAAATTATGTTTTAGAACATGTACATAATTTTTTTTATATATGTCCTCTTCTCTACAATCATATGTTTGTTTTAATGTTGGGTTTCCCCAACATTTCATCAGGAGGAAGGAGCAAGGAGTTGGAATCATCCTCTGTTTATATTTGGTTCATTGTTGTTGGGGTGGGGTTGGTTGGGGTTATTGATAATTAAGGGAATGTATTCTTTCATTTTGACCATTAGACTTTTGAAGAACTTGGTGTGTCAGTGCGAAATTGTTGATTAATGGTATTATCTGTTGGAATGTACATTTTATGGTTGGTCTGGTCGGTCAGTATATCTTTTGGTTTTCGAAGAAAGTGGCCTGTGGAGGGGTTTGATTACTTGGTCAGTTTTGTGTGTTTGTGTGGGTGTTTTTTTGTGTGTGTGATTTAGGAACTTATCTTGTTTGTTGAACTTAAGAATTTTTAGGATGGCTTTATGGTTGGCTAGCATTTAATTAATTGATGTCTGTTGTTAGCAGACCTATTTTATGTATTCACTTTGATCTTGTGGCTAGGTTTTCCCTTTGGGGTTTCTTAAATAGCCATGACAGGGGTGGGGTGTTTTTTCTTTTTAATTTTGATTTTTCCTATGGAATATTTTTTTATTTTATTTTTGTTTTTTCTATTTTTATTTTAGTGGGATAGGGTTTTTTATATTTTTTTATTTTATATTCATTTTTAAATATAAAAAATTAAAAGAAATAAATAGGATTCCAAATGATAATTTATAGAAAAAATAAAAATTAAAAGAAAAAAACGATTCTCTAAACTCAAAATTAAGATTAAATATAAAACTTTATATAAAAAACTGATGAAATGCAAATTTGCATTTATTTCTTGAAATAACTTCACCTAAATACAATAATACTCCAAACTTGAATACCGTAAAATGTACATTCCAACAGATAATACCATTAATCAACAATTTCGCACTGACACACCAAGTTCTTCAAAAGTCTAATGGTCAAAATGAAAGAATACATTCCCTTAATTATCAATAACCCCAACCAACCCCACAACAATGAACCAAATATAAACAGAGGATGATTCCAACTCTTGCTCCTTCCTCCTGATGAAATGTTGGGGACCCAACATTGAAACAAATATATGATTGTAGAGAAGAGGACATATATAAAAAAAATTATGTACATGTTCTAAAACATAATTTATAATATATATATATATATATATATATATATATATTTAGTGTATCGAGGTAGCAGATAATTTTCTAAACATATACTGTTAAATATAAGAGACAATGAATATCTATTATGGTTAATAATGAGCTGTCCTAAACATTGTATTTTGGCTTTAATTTCAGTTGAAAATAAAGACAAAATTCTCCAACATTTGGATAATTTTTTATTAAGTTGGTTCTAAGCTTTCGGCTCACATGAGCCATCTTCAGAGAGGTTACAAGGATGTTAACACAAAAACATCCACCATCAGCAATGATTTTATCTTGTGTTGACATAAAACTCCACTAAGCAATGACAACAGTTACCAAAAATAGCAAATGCAGTTCGCAAATTTGTAATGCGGTTCTATGATATGACACCGCATGAGAGCTCGAAATGATAACAGAACCATATATTTAGATGCAATGAAATGGGTTATGTCCAGATTTAAACATGATTTTTATTAAGTGTGGGTTGTTTGGATTTAATGTAGATGACCTCCAATATCTGAAGGTTCTTTTTACTATGTGTATGAGTGAGAATTATTGTATTGTTGACTAAAATCTGTCTGATATTACCTACACGGTTATGTTTTTCTGAGAAATGTTGTTTAATTGTACTCTGATCAGAAAGGTGACAGGTAAGTCTACAGGAGAGTGTGGTTGTAGTAAAACCAATATATGTAGTGGGTTTATTATTAGTACCAGAGATACAATCTCTTAATGGGCATGTAAATTGATACACTACATTGTTTTTTTGTAGAGGATTTAGTTGAGTGCTTGTAATATGTATATTACTTCACCAGTAGCACAACTTTGAGTTTCATGCAGAATGTGATCATCAGGTGCACTGTGCATAAGTTGTGTTGCTGATGAGGAAAAAATGTATACTTATTATCAATATAAATTATGTTATTACATGCCAAGCATCATTTTATTAAATTCAGCACTCAATGTACAATATTATATATCCATATATGAGTATAAATTTTTGCTCTGTTATTTTACATTGAGTACTGTTTTATTACCACCAGCATTCAATATGTGATATATTCCATTTTTAAATGAGTTATTTCGCTACCCAGGTTTCTACCATGAGTGGTGTTTTCAGGCAATAATAATAACTGATTTTATCATTTACTGTTCTTTTTTCTTTTTTTACAAGGGTGTTCTTAAAAAGAAAAATGGTAAATGATAAATTCAGTTATTAAAAATTGCCTGAAAACACCACTCATGGTAGAAACCTGGGTAGCGAAATAACTCATTTAAAAATGGAAAATATTAAAATATTTTACAATATATTTGTATCAAATACATTTTATTACAAATGTGTACTGGTCTAACCCTATTATGACTAATCTCTGGTGTGAATACTACATACAGAACATAAAATAAACCTTTAGATTAATTTGTTGTTTTTACAATGCTATTACAGATGAAGAAAAAGGAAGATTGAGGCAATGTGCAAATAGAAAAAACACTGGGATGCCACTTTTACTTGATGCCAAAAAATACCTGTCATATCTATCATAGAATTTCTATCATGTTAACCTTTGGCATTCTGTAGTATTATTACTTCCTTTTCTACTGTATTCTTTTTTAAAGGCCTCTCAATTGCAGTATCATTATTAATTTCAGTCAAAGTTCTTTTCTGATGCCATAGCAGGATATGACAACACAACTATAAAATTCCAACACCATTATTCAGGGATCTGTCATCTTCAGTGGCTGGATAAATGTTTTGTACCGCAAATGAAGTCACATACAGAGTGATAAAGATTAAATATGCTTTTACTGTATTTATCTCTTGATTGAAATTAAACTTTTAATTCTATATTCCAATGGTGACAATTTTATGGTTATGTTTCGAAGTTATTTTTGCAAGATGATAGGTTATGTTATCCTTACACTGAACTAGATTCCATGACTATATAATCCCAAACATTAAATTTATCTGAAAAAATTATTACTTATATTAAATTTTAAAATTTTGAGAATGACTTCAAAAGTATTTATTTTTGACACAAACAGTATTTTATGTGCATTATGTAAACTCTATATAGTCTCTGTAATTAATTAAAAAGTTGACCTTATAATCAGTTTAAAATCTATTTCCTCCAATATTTCCACATGTATGTTTTGTTTTTTTCATCATTCATTGACTTTTATCTCTACAGGAATCCAATCATGCAAATAATTTTTCAAAAATGTTATCTTGATTTATGAATAAATTAATGGGAAAATAAAACAAATCTGTTCCAGGAAATTTGTTTTCTCTCAGCTATTGCTTCTCAAGGCAACTAATCCTTACAGAAGTCTTCCTTCTCTTTCCTTACCTGTTATTCTGCTAGGGCGATGGTTAGATTTGTTTTTAATAGTTAATTGGCTGTTTATATTGCATATCCTATTATCAAAACAAAAATAGAAAGTGGGTGTAAGACAAGGATGTGTTTTCTCCCTGGACTTGTTCAACCTATACAGCAAGGCAATTCTAAGAGAATTATATGTCCTACCAGGATTCATTATTAGCAGCCTGTTAGGGTGCCGCTCCTATTTGACTACAAATGGACTGTTCCCATTGCTATATATAGCAATGGTGGATTCTCTACAGGAGAGTCGTAGAGAGTCACTTGAGAGTCTCTAATGAGTTACTGAAGAGTCAGTGCGAGTCAGTGAAGAGTTAGTCACACTTCCGGTGGCGTACCGGAAGTAATCACGTATACACACATCTTACGACGGATTGAACTCTTGTATCTTTCTATTGTAAATATTACTAATCACTTCTGTACATACTAACCGTCTTTCCGCGGAATACAACTTATATTCTGATTCTGTTGTTGAGTTATTCATTTATACTTGGCAACATAACACAGCCTATAATCTTAACACCATAAAATATGCAAGTAACAGTGTTGATAGCATACATGGAAAGAAAACTACAAAAGTTCCAACAAAAGGTAGTGAAAGCGAGCAAGAAGAAAGGATTAAACATAAATTACAAGACAGAATATATGCATGATCATTAGTAAAAGGATGAGCCCAAAATGCTAATTACAAATCAGAGATCCCAAAATCAAATGAATCCAAAAATTGAAATATCTGGGAAGTATTTTAATTGAGGATAGAAAGTGAAGCACTGAAATCTGAAGACACATGGGGATAATCAAATATGTATTCCAAAAGCTAAGCAAAATATCAAGAGACACAAAGAAAAGAGTACTGAACTACTATGTGATACTGTCCTCCTATATGGCAGTGAATGCAAGACAAACTCCTGAAAGATGCAGAGAATTGAAGCAACAGAAAGATGTTTCTCTGCACAAGGATGCTGAGGATACCATAGACCAAACATGTAAGTATTGATGATGCTTTGGAGAGAATGGAAATCATCAGAACATTTCGTCATTATGATAGTAAAATATTTTTTCGGTATGAGATTCTCATGTATTTTCAGGGCTTTCAAGAATAAAAATATTTATATACAGAGGGAAGCAAAAGTAGTTATACAGTAATGAAAAACAAAATGTGCACACAAAACATATTATATAGATTATATAAGCATATCAATTCCTCAGATGTTCAAATTGTTTTCCCTAACTATTTTTAAATTACTACTTTCTTGCAAAACATTAATTATTAAAAAAATATAATAGATACATTTGAAAATTATTTTAATGAATTCCAGTATTAAATGAATTTAAGAATCACTATTGTAATACTGGTAAAATCCCTACTTTTGCAGCCTACTGCATAAATAGGTGCTGAAATGTTTCAGTATGACCAAGAAAAGTATGACCTAGAACCATGCTATTTCACATAGTTAATAGTTATATTAATTCTCAGTTTTCTTTAATTTAAAAGAAAAAGAAATTTATGATGTCTGTTTATTGAACTACTGCTTTGTTGTTACTGCTATTATCTCCAAATCATTTAAAAATGTTTTCACTTTCAAACTCATTTTATGGAAATAGTCAGAGGAACAAAATCTAGTGAGTAGATGGTCTTTGCACTCAAACAACAAATTCTTCAAAATTTCCATTATACAGCCAGCTGGTGCATTGTCCTGCAAAAAAAAAACAAGTTTTTGTAACTATTCTTCTTTTAGCACCTCTTTTAATTGTCACAGAAAATTAGAACTGTATTCTGCATTAACTTCTTGGCCTTTCTGAAGACACTCTCATCAAACTACCTTTCTTTTCTAAAAGAGATTTTAACGATGATCTCCTTAGTGGCTTTTGAGTTTTAATTTCCTTAGTAAAATGTTTGCAAAAACAGAAGCTTTTATTTATTTCCAAAT
Source organism: Ascarosepion bandense (assembly GCA_037127315.1). Lineage (NCBI taxonomy): Eukaryota > Metazoa > Mollusca > Cephalopoda > Sepiida > Sepiidae > Ascarosepion > Ascarosepion bandense. Next base: position 100,119 of record JBBBDQ010000646.1, on the reverse strand, counting down.
TTTTTTTATATGAGTTATTTTTTTAACCCTCTTACAACAGTGACGTCAGATGTAATGCAATCTAATCAAGGTATTTTGCTCATTTTTTATATTCTACTTCAAACAAAAATTTTGACTCCCTTTTTCCTTATTACTTTATTAAAAAGTAATCCTTTTAATGACTAATTACCAAGAGACCAAACACAATAACTACTTAGTTGTAAATGTAGTTGATTTGTAAGTTTATAAAAATGACAAATGCAGTAGTACCTTAATTAACAAAATATTTGTGACATTGTTAAACTAAAAATATTCCTTTTTTTTTCTTTTTTTTAAAAAATATCTGCGTATGTTTAAATATAACTATTAAATTTTCACTATACTCATCTTACTCTGATGGATACAAAGACTTTTTAATCAAATTTGAGAAGAAAGATAATCCAGTAAACCTACTAAACACATTTTTTTCAGAACCACAATTAGACAAGAAATATTTAATATATTTGTTATAATACAGAATTCATATAATCTCCTGTAGATTAAGTATATGAGGATAGACATTTCAGTTTTCTTGTTTGTTAATTGAATTATGATTATTGCAAATCTATTTTTCTTATAAACCTTTATTCTTAACATTTTCATGTTAACTCTGACTTTTCTGAAGAGTCACTCATCAAAATACTTTTCTCCTTCAAAATAAAGTTTGGCCATTACCATTACCTTGGCTTTTGGGTCTTGAATTTCTTTGTGGGGAGAGCCTGAATGTAACCACTCTAGGTTAAAGTGATGTAAGCATGTTTTATCAATAGTGACAAGTCATTCCAAAATAATGATCAGTAGATAACTGAAGATGCTATAAAATCAACTTGTCAACTTGATATCGTTTCTGCTTGTCACTCAAACATTTTGGTGCCCACTTGGTTGACAGATTCTGTATATGTAACTGTTCATGAATTAGGAAACCCAATACATTCCTTGGATATTTCTAGTGCCTAAGTAATTCTTTTGGTTGTAATTCAACAATCAGCCAAAATTAGGTCTTCAACAGAATTAACAATTTCAGTTGCCACAATTGAAGACTTCTCAGTGTGTACTGTATCTTTAGTTTTAAAATCTCCATGTTGGAAGTTGGTACTCCACTTTTTCCCGACCGAGTATTGTGGGCATTTGACACCAATGTTTGAATAAGATTCAGGAATTTTCTTTAGGGTTTTCTTCTGCAGGAACTTTATAATAGCCAGAAATTCAATACTTGAAAATTTTGTTGACATAATTCAGTCTCTGGTCTAAGATGTACTCAGAAATAAACATGATAATCCTCTAAATTGCATTATAGAAGAAGTCTTCCTAGTTACTGGAAGCAAAATAACTGTTTTTGAGAAGTGTGCTAGGTTGATAATGTTTCGGCACCTCCTTGTATAACTGCTACTTATAACAACAGCTTATTACAGGAGGATCAAAGGACATTCTTTTATAATAATTAATGAATAAAAGGAAATTAATTTATTAAATATTTAAAAACAAGATTCAGTGACTTGACCCAAAGAGTTCAATACCTGTCCACAGCAGGAACAAAAATTTGGAGAGTTGAGTTACTAAAAGAAAATAACTGAAACTAAGATATCCAGAAAAAGCGTGGCTTGTGGAACAAGAACAATCTACCCTAATGGGTTTGGTTCAAAATTCCAACATATATCACCTGAAGAAGGGCAGAGCATACAATGACTGAAACATAATAAATATATCAATAAAGATAAGGATAACAGTTCAAAAAATGAAAATAGCATATATAGTTACAATATTTCATCTGTAAAATATAAACAGATTTAAAAAGAATTTGCTTTTTACCTTTTTAAAAATTGTAGAATTAAAAAAAGAAAGGCAAATAGTTATTGGCTATTTCCAACAGGGATGAGCAGGTTGTGTCATTGATAAGAATAAGATGTCAGAGACGCAAATTCAAATTTCAGTTAATTTTATTATATTCACTTACACACAGTTATTCATTAAATAGTAGTACTTGTATCTTGAAACAAATATTATTCTCAAACAAATTGTTACTGTAATCTTGACTTAGAATAAAAAGGATATGATTCTAAAATCAAAAATATGTTTCAGCTTTAAATAACACACAAAGGGTAAATAATGCATTAAAAAAATCAGTCAAATCCTTATTTTCAAGAATTTTTTTGATGCTTTACCAAAAAAATAATAAAGATTTGAAACCAATTAAAATCCTTTTTTTTAATGTAGAAAATGCAGGATAATATTGAGTTTATTCCTTTTTTAAAAAAAGTAAACATTTCTTGGACACTATAAAAAAAAACAACTAGTAGGTTTTTTTTATATTTTCACTTTTCATGTGCTGCTAATTTTTGTTTCATCAAACCACATTAGTTGGAACAAATCATGCGCAGAATTACTTTTAAGTACAATTATTCTATAATTTTAAGGTTAAAAGTCTGATAAAAACGTTTATATAATGACACTAATCTGTTTTATTTTCTCCATATAACCTGACAGCTTTCTATAGAAACATAAATGCCTACTATTTTTATTTCAATTATGTCTATTCCCCTTTACATGGTTTTGGCAAAAATATACCTTTAATGATGTCTGTCCATTTTCTATTAAAAGAACCATCATAAGGGATGGGGGAGAACTAGAGAAGAGCCAACTGATATATCAATACTGTTAAAAATAAAGTGTATATGCATTAAAAGGAGAATTCACTTGTGTGTATATTTTTTCTTTTTTTTTTTTTTTTAATCATTTCACCCCGAGCAAGGCAGAAATGCCACTGATGAGCGGGGGGCTACATAACTGTAAAAAGATTAATTAGAAAAGAGTGAGGAGTACAAACTAGTTAGAAAAGAACAATAGAAAGCTAAGAAAGCAGGTGCGATAACAAATACGTAGGAGGAGAGAAAGGGAAGGATATACGGGGGTGGGGAGAGAGCTACAGTGCAGTGGTTAATAGATGAGTATTGACATTGCATTTAAATTTCTGGAGGTTGTAGCCATCAGGAAAGCAAGAATACGGGAGCGAGTTCCACAGGCGGGAAGTGCGAGAGAGGAAGCTGCTGGAGTAGAATTGTCATCTGCATTTGGCTAACCTGACTGTGAATGGGTGGGACCCAGTTGCCAGTCTGGTTGCACGAGTAAACACCTGTTGAGAAGGCACCAGTGACTTAAGCAGAAGCCATGAAAGTATTTATAGAACAGACAAAGGGAGGCCACATTTCGATGATGGGGAAGTGGCTGCAGTCGAGCCACCAGATCAGTACCTATCACATTACAGACTCTCCTTTGGAGCCTGTCGAGAACACTGAGGAGAACGGCAGGGGTGCCTGACCATAAATGACAGCAGTACTCCATGCATGGATGGATGGTTGACTTTGATATATGCAGGGTGGATTCAGGTGGAAAAAACATCCTGGATCCACATAGTGACCCAACCTTCTTAGCAGTAGATTTTGCTATGGATTCGATATAGTGGTTCTATTTGAGGTCTGAGGCGAGGGTAAGGCCGAGGAGGCGTAGTGTATTGCTCTCAGGGAGAATCGCTTGGTCCATGCTTATGGGAAGCAGGAGAGGTTGCCTGTGATGGTTGACAGACAACAGCTTGGTCTTAGACGCATTGAAGTTGACAAGCCACTTCTTGCCCCAATTCACCACAGAGTGTAGATCCCATTCAAGGTCAGCAGTGAGATTATGTCTGTCCGCCACGACAGGTTTCTTACTGGTGCAGGAGTATATTGTAGTGTCATCTGCGTAGATGCCTACTTGGGACTTAATCTCATGTGGGAGGTCGTTGATGAAAATAAGAGCGTCGGGCCCAGGATAGAGCCCTGTGGGACACCAGCATTCGTGCTGTAGGATGAAGAGGCACGCCCATTCAAAACGACCTTCAGTTTGCTGTTATTTAAAAAAGATTGGATTAGGTCAAGCAGGCGACTGGTAATACCGTAACCCCGTAGCTTGCATAGGAGGCCAGAGTGCCAAACTCTGTCAAAAGCCTTGGAGATGTCCAGAGCAATCGCGCGAGCCTCGTCAGACTCATCAAGAGCCTGGAGCATGTACTCCGTTACGGTTGTTAGCAAGTCAGCCGTGGACCTGGCAAAGCGGAAGCCATATTGCCTGTCAGAGAAGAGTTTGTGGCAGTAAGATGTTGAACTATTTCAGCATTGATTATGGCCTTGAACACTTTCCCAAATATCGGTAGAAGACTGATAGGGCGATAGTTGGATGGGTCCGATGGTTCACCACAATTCTTAAATACAGGAACGACTGAAGAGAACTTCCAGCATGCAGGAAAGCAGGAAGCAGAAAGGCAGTAGTTAAACAGTTTAGAGAGGACAGGGGAAAGTTCAGAAACACACCTCTTAAGGACTATCACTGGGATTCCATCATCTCCACTTGCCTTATGGGGGTCGAGTTTTGAAATTACTTGGGATACTACTGTCGGGGTAATATATACGTCATGCAGTTTGGCCTCAGTTCTAATAGGGAAGTCGGGTGGGTGTACTCCAGATGAGTCAAATGTGGAGTTGGATGAGAATCTGTGGGCAAAGCACTCAGTTTTGTTCACAGATGACATGAGAATCTCAAATTCATGGATTAAAGGAGGTATTGAGGATTTGCTATTGTTGAGCACTCGTTTGCAAATCCTCCCAATAGTCCTTGGAGCCAAACTTGCGAACAGCTATGCGCTGTCACATTCTCTCAGCAAACAACCGTTTGGCATAATTTAGGGTTCTCTTGCACTCATTGCGAGCAAGCGTGAACAGGCGCCTATTGTAATCAGATGACTGTCTCTGGAATAGACGGAAGTAATGGTTCCTGTGGGCAATAGCGGCCGAGCAGGCAGGAAGAGAACCACGGAAGAGGAAAGAGGTTTTAGGCAATACTTCCTGGTGGGTATGAAGGCATCAATGCCAGCTTTGACCCATGATGAGACCTCAGAGGCACAGTCATATATATATATATATAGAGAGAGAGAGAGAGTAATATTTTTATTATAAGTTTATAATAACAATATAGTTTACTGCAACACAAGAACCATTGTGTTTTGGTACTATCTTCATCAGGCAGTGAAATATTTTTCTATTAGGAATCATTTCTAGAAGCTTAAAAAAAACAATACAATTTTTACCAAATCCAAACAATTAATGTAGGGGGATTTTCAGAGGGTTTGTCGCTGTGAATCAATAGAAAATCAGGTCATGATGAATAAGAGAAATTTGATTGTAAGGTTAAAGAGAGACTTGAAATGATTTAATACGCAGACATGACTTATTGAGTGGCCTATCCATTAAGCCATAACAAGTTATCAGAAGATGGAAGAATCAATCAATATATGCTAGGGGATAGATTATAGATGTCTAGTTGTATGATATTAGGAAAAATTAACTCTATTTTAGGTTATATTTTAGACGATGATGACAAATGGAAGTTACTTGAACAAGTTTAGTTTTGGGAATTTGATAATTTGTAATTTTTTCTGTAAACATAGAAAACATTGCTCATGTAAAGATTTACAAGTTCTATTTTTTTTAATATTTTTCATTTTATGGTAGGGATTATATTGGTATCTTTTAATTGCTGATAATAAGTAGAAAGTGATGTGCTATTGCAGTAAGTTTTATTATTAAAAGATAAGGTGTGAAAATAATGGCAGGTTTTAAAAGGATTCTTAGTACAACCAATATGAAATTTTATTACTGTGGGATTTTCTATTGTAAAAAAGAGCATAGGTAGACTATAGTCAGTTAGACATTTATTTCCTAATGGACACTCAATAGGTTTTTGGCAATTGGAATTATTGTTATTGTGATCATTAATTTTTTAGGATGGTGTTGATTGTGTAGGTTATTATATCTCCTTAAAATTGTATTATGTTTTTTGATGATCTCCTTAAGGTTATTCATAGCTATAGCTCAATTTCAGAGTATTTCTGTTAAAATATTTGCTAAGGGGGTTATTTTTACGGAAATGTTTTTCAACTAATTTTAACAATTTATGCTCTGGCTTAGTAATTATCATCTGGTTAAATGGGGGTGTATATCAAACGATTTTTCTCTTTTTATTATTAGTGTTGTTATTATGTTTGTTATATTTCAGGTCAGGGCATTTATAGCTGCTGTTTTTTGAGGGTAGTGTTTTTCATTATAAAAATTATTACTAATTCTGTTTTCAATAGAGAAGCGTTTATGCTTGATGATTGATCAAGGGTAGTTAGATTTAGGGTGGATGTATATAGGATTAGCATTAGTTTTACGTAGGGAAAATAAATGTTATTTATTCTGTACAAGCTGACTGCATATAATGATATAAATATTGAGGTTATATGGTTATATAAGGTGGTAAAAAAATTCTACTAATATTAAAGCCAATACTATTAGAAAACTAATACATAGGGAACTGAAAAGTCTTAACATTAGTTTTAATATAAAAACTAACCTAAAAAAGTAGGCTTCCTAGATGTAACACTTGATCTAATTGATAACACTTTGAAAAGTTCATTAAAAAAAATTTGTCATCATCTAAAATATGCCCTAAATTATAGTTAATTTTTCCTAATATGATATAACTAGACATCTATAATCTCTCTCTTAGCATATTGTTTGATTCTTCCATCTTTTAGTAATTAATTTGTTATGACTTAATGAATAGATCACCCACTAAGTCAACTACATATGTTTGACATGCAGTGCATTTTAAAATTAAAAAAAATTTCCCATCTTTGTCTCTTGTTCACTACTTTAAGTGAAAAATAAGATATTACTGAAACACAACTACTCTTGTGTTGCTGTTTTTATTATAAACTGTTTTTATCATAAATTTATAATAAAAATATTACCATATATAATATTCTACTAAGTATCGAGCACTCTTGATAAAGTAAATCATGACAAGCAGTGGACTACTAACCATTTAGTTTGTACTATTTCTAAGATATATAGTATGTCTGTGTGATGGTATATATATCAGAAGCAAGTGGATGCGTCTAGCCACACTGATGAGCTGTGATACAGCAAAACAGGCTTGTATGTGGATGACTAATATATATATATATATATGTATATGACTATATATATATATATATATATATATATATATATATAAGACTTTTCAATAAGTTCTCACTGGTTTTTCATGAAAAGTAATGTTTTATTTACAAAAATTAGTAAGAAACATGTCACTGAAAGTATTTTCTATCCCCAGCCACTACATGTTCCCATCTTTCTGGTTCGCTTTTGAATTCTACACCAAAACAATGATGCATCTTTTGAAGCTAGTTGACCCATTTTTTTGCATCTTCATAAGAATGAAACTGCTGTTCAGCCAGGCCACGTACCATAAATCAGAACAAGTGATAATCAGACAAAGCAATGTCCAGTAAATACAATGGGTGGGGAAGGTTTTCACCTGTTCTGCAACATGTGCTCTAGTGTTGTCATGTTGCAAAATCACTTTTTGTCTATGCTCATAAAGCAGACATTTTTTATTCAATGCTCAGCTCAAACATGTCAATTTTAATCAATAGCAGTCTTCTGTGATGGCTTTGGTCAGTCTGAGCAGCTCATAATAAACTACACTCAGAAGATCCCACCAAATGTAGAGCAGAAGCTTCAGCTTTGCTGCCAATGGTGATGCATGACTGGGCTTACCCCATGATCTTGTATACTTAGGATTATCATAATGTATCTACTTTTCATTGCTGGTCATGATACAATGCAAAAAGCCTTTCCTTTTCTGATAGTGAAGCGGCTGCTTACACATGACAAAACACCATTTGATGCCTGTCACCTTCAACTCATACAGCACCCAGTGTTCTTTCTTTCAAATCATTCTTAATGCTTTCAGACATTTTGAAACTGTTGTGTGATCAACACCTAACGATTCTGCACGTTCAGCTTGTGCCTGACATGAAGTAATACCTCCAATTCTTTGTCTTCAACATCAAAATCATTATTTTTTAAGCATCTAAACCAATCTCTGCGTGTTTTTTCAAACAGTGCATGGTCGTCGTAAGTCTGAACAAGAATTCTGTATGCTTCAGCTGCAGAGTTCTTTTGAAAAAGTAGTGCAGTAAATTTCTCACAGATACACTTTCTTTGGCATGAAATCTGACATGTTTAATGCAATGAAAAACATGATGAAATGATATATACTGAATTTCAAGCTTGCTTATAGTACTTCCCTATAGATGTGTTACCATCTGAAACTACACACATTGGATTTTGATCCATGTATTCAACTCGCGTGTGTGTGTGTGTGTGTGTATGTATATATATATATATATTCACACACATATATGTACACATATGATCTTGTGCAAATTAATTGAAACAAAACAGTTTTTCTAGGATGTTTTTACACTTTCCCCAATACATCTTCTGACTACATTTTCTTTTATGTTTTGGACTGATGGATCCAGTTTGTTTCTTTGCTTTGATGACATGACCGACAGCTGAAAGGCTGACACCAATAATATCCTCACTCTCTCTGTAAGGCTTGCCAGTGTTCACACAACATTACAATTTTCATATGCTCCATTGGAGTATTGTCTATTGCAGACAATGGCTGTAGAACAACTAATCGACAGTCCAGACAATTAGTGCCTGGGCATGTTAAAAATCTGATGCACACCACTGCAAATATTCTAATCTGAGAAAAAAATAGAAATCGATTACACCCTGTCATTTCAGTGGGTCTAAAACTAACCATATTGTGAAATAAAGAAAACTAAAGCAATTGTTTCAATTAATTTGCACAAGGTTGTATATATATATATATATATATACACACACACACACACACTTGTGCCTGGTTTCCATTGACAAAAGTATATAAAATCACTTTTTATGTGTATATATAAGTACATATTTGCATATATTAATATTACTAAATTGTGTTAGCCAACCCGTATAATATCCAATATTAGAAATATATTTGTGTGTACTTGTAAACACAAAACACTAAACCTTATACATGCATATTTATAAACTCTCAACTCTGTCAGTGCTTCAAAAGTTTCATTGATTTCTGCTGTATTTTTACTTTTCCTTAATTTTTCTTTTTATTATGCAAATATATTTTTTATTCTTTATATTTCTCTTACTCTGACGATCAAACAATGTTTTTAGTATCTTTTTTAAATATTTTTTTATTTTGTTTTTGTGTGTGGGAGTAGCAATAGTATTGAGTTTCTACTAAGTTAAAGTTTTGACCAAAAACAACTTATATTTCATTCCTTGATCTTCTTTATAGCATCAGATTTTCTTTACCAATCTGTTTTTTCATGTTTAAAAAAATGCATTAGTTTCAATTCCAAAAAAATATATTGGACTTTTTATTTGTTCAATATAGTGTTTTATTTTTTGTTTGTTTTGATATTTGTGATGGTTCTTAAAAATATAGCTTATTGGTATTTTAATACATTTGTTTATTCAGTAAAATTTTCATTTCATTCTATTAATTTTTACTATGTTTTTAGGTATATCTATAACTCTCTTAAACCTCCAATTTTCATGTCTTCTGTTTGTATGCATTCAAAATCAGCCATAATAAAGCTGAATGTGTGAAATATAAGAATTCTGCACTTAAGAATAATATTATTAGTGAATGTGAAGTAAGATTTTGGTTGACCAAAGTTATAGTAAAGATGTGGCTTCAAAAAGCATGAGAGAGGTCAGTCTAGACAACTAATCGTTGGTAGAAAATTGAATGCTGTTCTGGAAGATGATCTCAAAATTGCAATCCAGGAACCTTTAACAGAATAACTTGATTAGAACCTCTCAAATATTTGAACAATTTATAAGGAAAAATGCTCCATAAATGAATGCCATTTGAACTGAATGGAGATCAAATAACCAGACATATTTAGACTTGTCTATATGTCTGAGATGAGGTACTGGAATTATTTATGCTATTTACATTATTCAGAGCATTGTCCTCATCTTTGTTGCCATATTTACAACATTTCAGCTGTTGTACACTCCAGCCTTCATCTGGTGAATGGAAATAAAGGGTGGACAAAATTGAGTTCAGTTCAAAATTCCAATTAACTGAAGAATTTAAGTACAACAGCGGAAATGTGGCAACAAAGATGAGGAGAGCAGTCTGAACAATGTA